>CM031957.1:25271063-25541063 GCA_018749465.1 Paracanthobrama guichenoti
GAAAAATGGATAATTTTGACCCATACAATGTCACAAATATACCCGTGAGATGCTTGACTGCTTTTGTGCTCTAGGGTCACATATAAAGACTAGCACATTTTTTATCATTTCAGATGCTCTTCTGTCAGCACAGATCGAAGAGACACTGATTCGGGTCTGACACGCATCCATATTTTTTCCACCATAATTCTGGATCCTCATCCAGTGGGTTGTAGGAACCCCATGTACATTTCAATATATACTAAACCAGGCATAGTACACAATGATCTCCAGTAGTCAAAGTGCTAATAAACCCACATTATTTGGATTACCAGCTCAGATCTGTAACAAGAAGACCACGTCACCCTCACTCTACTTCACTACATTCACATATACTGCAAAATTACAATTACTTTGAGTGAAATGTAACCTAGACATGATAAAGTGAAAATCACCCAAATTCAGACTGAATTACTAGTATAATTGTTTTTTTCTGCCCCAAAACTGTCTATAAAGGACCAGTGAGGGGCATCATTTCTGCTCCACCAGCAGCACCAAACAGAATTGGAAAATAATGAATTTTCCTAGATAGGTTTCCTAAACACTCCTTCTATTGGTTTATTAGAAATCACATACTCAGACAGCATTGCCCAATCCTGTTCCTGGAGATCTACCTGTGCCTGCAGAGTTCATATCCAACCCTGATCCAATACACCTGTCTTTAACACGGCCATTTTCAACGAAAAACTCGAGACTTTTTATGCGTTTCATGCGTTCATTTTACACGACAACAGTGTTTTGGGGGCCTGAAAACGCAAGCTTTTGAAAACGATACCTTTACCGCCTCCATGTAAACAACAAAAACCGCGAATCTGTGAAAACGGTGACGTCATGCACATGCGTGTTACATGTTCACAGGGTGTTCCTTGACAAAGGGACATCTCCAACTATTGGCCTGGCATGCATAATACAGCCTTTTTAGTCACTTTCGCAGTTCCATAAACAGCGTTTTGACAACGTTGTCTTCTTTTTAACAGGGTTTTGACAAAGTTGTCATCGGCTTTTAGTACATCGTTGTTGTGTAAACACTCTCAATTAGCTGCTTCAGTTGTGTTTGATCAGGGTTGGAGCTGAACTTTGCAGGAAGGTAGATCTCCAGGGACAGGACTGGACACCCCTGTACTAGAAAGTATTGAAACACTTCACATTTCAGTAGATGTGAACCAGAAACATGAACTTTGCATGCTCTCCAGCAGCATCAATGACACGTGTGGACTCACGTTGGTGGAGTTGGTCCGGATCAGGCCGTGGTTGTGGTTCTGTTGCTCTCTGAATTGCAGGCCTGCCAAGTGTCTTTCCAGAGCCGCCCAGTCCATGGCTGGAAGTTGGCTTTCCTCCACACATTCTTCACTGTATCGTCCTAGCCCAATCCCACCTCCAACCTCAGCAGCTTCACGTCCTGTTACGGCACTCCCGTGGCTGGCTTTGCCCAAAGTCTTACCCTCGCAGGGCGACAGGGTGTGGTTGCAGGGCACTACAGCGTTGCCATTCTGCTTTAGTTCCCCGGGCAAGGAGGTGGTGGCGTGACCTGCGAGAGGGGCAGTGGGCGTTTTGACACTCTGGAGCTCCTCTGCCAGGCTGCGGCTGTTAACAGAGCCGTGCAACACTCCGGTCTGGCTGAAGTCCTGATGCTGGTTGTCTGCATAGTTCCCACCGTACTCCCTCTCCCAGTCTACCAGCACTCTCTTCTTGTACTGCTGGTAGTCCTCGTCCTCCTCATAATCCTCTAGTCCAGCCAGCTCCAGACTGGGAGAGGACTTGTACTCGGAACATGGCGTCACCTTGTTGGAGTTGGACTCAGAGCTGGAGCGACTGGAAGTATCGCTGCCCAGATCCATGCCATCCTCCCGGTAATCCTGAGACACAGACAAAACACATTACAGGTATATGCTTTGGAAAACATACAACTTTGTGTCATTCTTTTAAATTATTATAAAGAAAGATCAAGTGCATGCATATGTTACAGCCAAATTCCAAACCAGTTGCTTTGATCACCATATTCACTAGTAAATGTATGTCTATACAGCAGAATAATCTCAAGTGTACTTCAATCTTTTGAGCTCTTCATTGTTTTCATCTCTAAAATGTTTGGTCATTGATAGATATCATCAATTTTGGTAACGCGGTACCAAATTCATCCCAGTACTCTGGCATGCACACACATCCATCCAGTAAATGTACATTTGTATTAGTAAACTCTGAAAAATAAAGGGTTTTTTCATAGAAGTGGGGTTTTTCAAACCTGTCCTAGAGGACTGCCAGCACTGCACATTTTGTATGTCTCCCTTATCTAAAGCACCAGATTAGATAATAGGGCACTATTTGAGGGGACAGCCATTTGTAGTGGTGTCTGAAACCATAGTGGATGTTAACAAGTGCACTCATTCAATCCCATAATGCACCACAATAATGAGTGTACAACTGATGTATGCTCAATGGCTAGAGAATAACAATATTACACTATCACGCTGAATGAATTTCCGTGTCTCATCCATGGATGGTGATCCATCCATCCATCCATCCATCCATCCATCCAAACCGCTGGTCCAATGTGGCTACAGCATAATATCCTATTTCTTTTTAATTGATTATTAAATTGTTTAATTAAGGTTTAATTTCCATGACAGAGTTCAAGATAAATCTGTTCATCACTACTGGAGCTGTCAGTTGGCTAAGTCTCAAATGATTATTAAACAGCAGAAACTATGGTTCCACAAAGAACCTTTCAAGGAACTTTTCTTAAAAGAACCATTTCATGTTGAATGGAAAGTTCAATGGATATTAAATGTTCTTCATATAACATCAATGCCAAGTGTAACTGCAGAACTGTAGTCATTTGACACATACATGCAAAGTGTCTACAAGTGGCCGTGTACCAAATTGTATGACAATTGGCCTCATGGTGGTGCTATAATCCAGTGTTTCCCAACCCTGTTCCTGGAGGCACACAACAGTGCACATTTTGTATGTCTCCCTTATCTGACCCATATATTTCAGGTCATGGAGTCTCTACTAATAAGCTAATGAGTTAATTTTGGTGTGTTTTAATTAGCAACAGTTAATGTGTAGTATTGGTATGCCTCCAGGAACAGGGTTGTGAAACACTGGATTATAGCACCACCATTTGCCTAAATTTGCCTATTTGCTTTTGTCCTATAAATCATTAAGGCTAGAATCCTTAGCCCTGTCCCAACTGAAGCAGTGGCCGTGTACGTAATGCCCGTGAATCTACTAGACCGCAGTGTGTCCCATTTGTTACTTTAGCTTTGTGGCCGCTATGTGTCCTGTATGAGCAGGCTCCACAGCAGACAAACCTGACAATCTGCGGCATAAAAGTGTGGAGTAGAGCAACATTTGGGACACGGCTCTGAATCTAGAGCCTGATTCAGCCTTTTTGAATTTTCAGTCAAGTAACATTTTTCAAACTCAGATCAGAGACACCCCTGACAAAAAGTTACCAAACAAATTTTGGCCCCCGTTTACAGCTGGTACTAAGATGCGTTGTGGTGGATCAGATCACAAGTAGCCGAGAGACATTCCCGTTTACACCTGGTGTTTTAATCCGTCTCTTTTGTCCACTTTCAGCCACTTCTGTCCTGATTTCTTCTGTCTATGGGCGGGTAAATGTATGGGTTTTTTCAGATCTCTCGATCTAATGGACAAAATAAATACAATGGAAAAACATACAGAGAGCAGCTTGGGTCTTCAGCCGACAAAGTTTAGATCCCGTCTGGCTAGTGCGCTTCCCATAATGTTTATGTGTTCGGTCAGTAGGAGGAGAATAGTGGGTCTTTTAGTGGCTGTTCCAGCGCATTTGATCACATGAGCATTTTCAACTACCTCTGGAAGTGTTTGAAAGTGGAATTTTTTCAGACCCCGTTTACACCTGTATTTAGAGTCATCCACTTCTGATCCGATCAACCAATCACATCTTAATACCAGGGTCTTTGATTCATCAGATGGTTTGGCAGATATGAGATTGCTTTAGTCATGACCCATAATAATTTCTATTATGTGTCTTCTGCATAGACACCAGGGCAGTCTTGGTTCTTTTCCACTGACAAGGTATTGGTGATGTTTCCATTGCTGAAACAGACGGATCTTGGCTGAAAAATAAAACACCCTCAAAGCAGGAACGCGAGGGATGTGATAACCTAATTTCTTCAGAGGAGCAACAACTACTGAATCTGGCACGGCTGATAGCACAAAACTACTAGTTTGAATAAAGTTAGTTAATGAAGCCTTCCGAGGACCTGACCTGGACTGCACACATTCAGACACAGGTGAAAAAAGCCAGGCAAAGACTGTACCACCTGCGCCAGCTGAGGAAATTCAGGGTTTCACCAGCTATCCTGAAAACGTTCTATTTAGGGGCGATAGAAAGTGTTTTAACTCAGTGCATCACAGCGTGGTACGGGAACAGCACCAGTCATGACCGCAAAGCCCTGCAAAGAGTTGTGCGCTTATCCGAGCGTATCTCAGGGTCAGCTCTCCCGTCTCTGCAGGACGTCTACACCAAACGCTGCAAAGGTAGAGCTACCAAGATCATCAAGGACTCTAATCACCCTGCAAACCCTCATTTCACGCTGCTGCCATCTGGTAAGCGCTTCCGAAGCCTGATGGCCAAAACTGAGAGACTCAGGAAGAGCTTCTTCCCCCAGGCCATCAGACTCCTGAACTCAGTCACTTAACACCACGTGACCATCGATATACTGACATTGCACTGCACTTTCTGCTCTCGTTGTTACTGTGTAACAACCTGTTATAAACCTGTTTGCACATTATACTCTTTGTACATTTCTGTTAACCACATATTTATAAGTCTACAGTTTACTCACTGCACAGTTTATTTCACTTATTTTATTCCACTTCTTTATTTATTTTTATTTTATTTTTTCTACTTGATTTATTTATAATTCTACAGATTACACTGTATATATATATAGTACTTTTTTATTCTATTTCTATTATAATTTCCTCCTTGTGTTTCTAACTATGAATTTGCACTGTCCATGGAGCGAACCTGTTTACATTTCACTGTATATTCACTTGTATATTCTGTATATAACTGTGTGACAAATACAACTCTTGAATCTTGAATCTGTAGCCCAAACTGTACAGCATGATGCTAGCAATGCCACAGGTTTGATTCCCAGGAGAAGCAACAACTGGTCAAATGTGTATCTTGAGTTACTTTGGATAAAAGTGCATAAATGTAAGTTACAATGCAACACATGTGGCTAATATCATTTATTATTACTGTTTATCTCAAATAACATGATGTTATTTACAGATATCATGTGTGAATTTAATTCTAGAAATGTTGTTTGAGACAGCTGCATCAGAGTAGAGTTAAATTACTGTTAAAATATGTTATTAAATAGTAATATAATACTATTATATTTCCAAACATCATACATGTATAAGGCCACAATGCCCTGTCATTGTTTGTGTTAGGTTGTGTTCTCAGTAAGGTGTTAGTTCAGCTCTCGTGTGGTTCAAATCTCCAGTAGAACAGGGGCATCTGAGGACAAATGCCAAATCTCACTCATTTATGGAGCCAGGGGGCGCTATTGCTGTTATTTTATTTAGTCATGCCAATAAATCAAATAAACCAATTTCAGTCCTTTTGTAAGGACTGTGTTTGGCCCCTGAAAGTGAACACACACAAAAACAGCTGACGCCACATGGGACTTCCTTCCTGAACCCACGCTTCCTGACCAACCTCTCTGAGTGACCCTTCACCTGTACAGGATGTGTGGGGTTTGACTTTCAATGCCAAACAATCAAGAATAAAACTCCTTTAGACCAGCTATATGGAGCATTATTACACATAGGATTTATATGGAACAACTGAAAAATACAAAACAATACAATAAGCCACTGAAGTTATGAATGGAAAGTTAGCCTGAGATACAACACACACACACATAAACACGCACACTGGCTCATATCATGGCCAAATGTATGATAGTGGGAAGAGAAATAATGGGAAGTGAATGGCTGTGTAGATACTATGGGCTGATGCAGGAATGGCTGTTTCATCTAAACACCATAAACATATTTTTACATTAAAAAAAGTTAAGTCAGAAGGACATGATCTGTCACCATCATTTTTGTCCCCGTGAGAACACAAATCTACCTCCATCATTCAGTAACTCTTAGTGTGTTAATGTACATCAGTATGTTTTTATTGTGTGCAATCATAATGTAATGATACTACAATTTCAGTTTGGATTGTTTTTTATGTGTTTGCATTATTTAAGGTGGTTTTAAATAAGATGTTAAAGAAAATAAGGGCTTTTACGGGGCTAATTACGCTTTATTTTAAGGTGTAATTATACAAATAAGTAGAGAGTAATTTGGTTGAGTATTAGTTGCATGTAATTATGCATAATTTACTGTCATTACTACACACATAATACACACATAACGTTATTAAGCACACATAACGTAACAATGACACTGAAGCATTTTTTCGGTTGAGGATAAGTTCTATATGCATAATTTACTGTCATTACTATGATAAGTACATTTAACATATGTGACCCTGGACCACAAAATCAGGATACGGGTCAATTTTTTTAAATTGAGATTTATGCATCATCTGAAAGCTGATTAAATAAGCTTTTCATTGATGTATGGTTTGTTAGGATAATATTTGGCTGAGATACAACTAAAATCTGAGGGTGCAAAAAATCTAAATATTGAGAAAATCTCCTTTAAAGTTGTCCAAATGAAGTCCTTAGCAACGCATATTACTACTAATAATACATTTTTATATATTTACGGTAGGACATTTACACAATATCTTCATGGAACATGATCTTTACTTAATATCCTAATGATTTTTGGCATAAAAGAAAAATTATAATTTTGACCCATACAATGTATTATTGGCTATTGCCACAAATATACCCGTGAGACGCATGACTGCTTTTGTGCTCCAGGGTCACGTATGTAATAAGGACACTGTAAAATAAAGTGTTACCAAAATTGTAAACACTCAAGAGCTTATATATATATATATATATATATATATATATATATATATATATATATATATATATATATATATATATATATAAACAATTATATAGGGTGTATGTTAGTACTATATTATAAGAAAATCATAATATTCAAATCTGAACACATTAAGCCCCTGAATGAAATGTTGCATCATGTAAAACATTTCTTTCATCTATCAGACCCTGCCCATTATGAGGCTTGATGAATTATAAAATAAATGCCCTTACATCAACACTTAAGACATTATGAGTCCTCGCGTGATTTGTCGAGATCAGAGCTTTAATCTCACGAGACACCGGCCTTTTAACACTAATGCTTTTAACACCCGCGCTCTCCGTTCATTGCGTTTTATTCTCTGATTTGCATATAAGTGATTGTTTAAAGTGACTGAACACGAACATAATTGTGTTAGAAACAGCTGTGGTGGTTACACACGGGCGCGCGCGGCACAAAATCCAGCCCATTTTACTGGAGTCATTCAGTTCTCTAATGATGCCCATGCATTGATGTAATTCATTTCACTCATGTATCATGCATGCACACAGATGCGCGTTTATTGGCAGTGTTATCAGTAATAGTGCTCTTTTTTAAATCTAATCGGCATTAAAGTAGCGCTCGTCTGATCAAAGGCAATGTTTAAATGATCTCAGTCAGTGTGAAATGATGTCATGTTTCTAAAACAGTCCTCACACCCTCCCGTTAAAGCATAAGACACATCTCACAGGAGCGAGCGCAGATTTATGCTTCACTCACTGGAACCAGCTCAAACTCTCCGATTCTTCTTCATATTTCAATGAAATCACCAACGAGCCGAGGTGAACCCCTTAAGACCAGCACACGAACATTAGGAGCAGAACTTACGGTCATCTTCTCTGCCGGCTCTTCTTCAGTCTCAGGACATTTTTCTCTGGCAGGACGGCGGAACACGGCTCGAGGTTACTCCAGACGCGCGAGAGCGGAGACCGTCCGCGGTGTAAGTCATGGCGGATCTCCGCTGCTTCTAAACACCCCGGCGGCTCTCCAGCGGCCAGCGAGATAACTCAAACCCTCCCTCTGAGGAGCTGTCTCAACACCTACTGAGCTGCCTAGATAGACAGCATCCGTGAATGAGTGCGTATGCGCTTGCGCTGCATGCCCAAAACGCGCTATACCCGCCTGGGATGGACACAAACGCTGTCGCTTGCTATCCAACAACGCTGAATGTGATGCCCAAAATCAATGCAGGTCACCTCAAAACAATGCACACTAATAAATTGCCCAAATATGTGACACAAAACCAGTATGAGATGTATACATCATCTGAAAGCTGAATAAATAAGCTTTTCATTGATGTATGGTTTGTTAGGACAATATTTGGCCGAGACACAACTATTTGAAAAATCTAAATATTGAGAAAATCTTCTTTAAAGTTGTCCAAATGAAGTGCTTAGCAATGCATATTACTACTAGTAATAGTAGGAAATTTACAAAATATCTTCATGGAACATGATCTTAATATCCTAATGATTTTTGTCATAAAAGAAAAATGTTGACCCATACAATGTATTGTTGGCTATTGCCACAAATATACCCGTGAGACGCATGACTGCTTTTAAGGTCCAGGGTCACAAATGTTGTTCTCACTGTCCAAAGTCCTTACATTTTGCCTTTATCATGTCCAAACATACCATACTTGCCTGGACATGTTGTGCCTATATTGACCAAAATGTAACATTAGCTTAATGCCCAAAAATGCTCCCCTCTAATATGGGTCATTAATCATTCATTATTCATTCTTCCCACCATGGTCAGCTGTGTTTCCATCCACATATTTTAGCGAATTTTGGAATGGACGCTAGAGGAAACAGCAAGTCAAGATGTGCATAAAAAAAAAAAGCATTAAAAAAAATTATACACTCAATTGAGGCAGATATACTAGGGGTGTAACGATACCCTCATGTCAAGATTCGAAACATATCATGATACAATATTATTGTGATACTCCAAGACATGGTAAAAGTTAGGCCACTTTTGAATGGCAACACATTTGGCATTATCAGGAATCACACATATTCCCCCGCTGCATTATTATACATTATATTCTACATTATATATAGGCCTAGTAGTTTAATGTAGTACCGACACTAAAACTCTGTATATTTTATCTCTGTAATTTTCATTTTGGGTGAACTATACACAATACAGATTGTTGCATTTTTGTATTGCGATATATTGTGACATGATATATTGTCACACCCCTAATATATACATACACTCACCTAAAGGATTATTAGGAACACCTGTTCAATTTCTCATTAATGCAATTATCTAATCAACCAATCACATGGCAGTTGCTTCAATGCATTTAGGGGTGTGGTCCTGGTTAAGACAATCTCCTGAACTCCAAACTGAATGTCAGAATGGGAAAGAAAGGTGATTTAAGCAATTTTGAGCGTGGCATGGTTGTTGGTGCCAGACAGGCCGGTCTGAATATTTCACAATCTGCTCAGTTACTGGGATTTTCATGCACAACCATTTCTAGGGTTTACAAAGAATGGTGTGAAAAGGGAAAAACATCCAGTATGCGGCAGTCCTGTGGGGGAAAATACCTTGTTGATGCTAGAGGTCAGAGGAGAATGGGCCGACTGACTCAAGCTGATAGAAGAGCAACTTTGACTGAAATAACCACTCGTTACAACCCAGGTATGCTGAAAAATGTTGCCTGGTCTGATGAGTCTCGATTTCTGTTGAGACATTCAGATGGTAGAGTCAGAATTTGGCGTAAACAGAATGAGAACATGGATCCACCATGCCTTGTTACCACTGTGCAGGCTGGTGGTGGTGGTGTAATGGTGTGGGGGATGTTTTCTTGGCACACTTTAGGCCCCTTAGTGCCAATTGGGCATCGTTTAAATGCCACGGCCTACCTGAGCATTGTTTCTGACCATATCCATTCCTTTATGACCACCATGTACCCATTCGCTGATGACTACTTCCAGCAGGATAATGCACCATGTCACAAAGCTCGAATCATTTCAAATTGGTTTCTTGAACATGACAATGAGTTCACTGTACTAAAATGGCCCCCACAGTCACCAGATCTCAACCCAATAGAGCATCTTTGGGATGTGGTGGAACAGAGCTTAGTGCCCTGGATGTGCATCCCACAAATCTCCATCAACTGCAAGATGCTATCCTATCAATATGGGCCAACATTTCTAAAGAATGCTTTCAGCACCTTGTTAAATCAATGCCACGTAGAATTGAGGCAGTTCTGATGGCAAAAGGGGGTCAAACACAGTATTAGTATGGTGTTCCTAATAATCCTTTAGGTGAGTGTATACAGTATATATCCAATAAGAATAAATGCGCATAAGCTATGATGGAAACACATTTACTGAATAAATCCCTCAAACCCTCACATGACTTTGCCTCAGCAGAGGCTGTGATTGGATAACTGGACTAACCAGCAGACCAATGGCATCACAGCATCTCAAATGTTGGTTTAAAGGTCAAAGGGCCAGATTATTGAACACACAGGATGGAAATGCTGCTTTATTTGCAAGTGTTTTTCTATGCCATATTCCAATTGCGCCTTAGGTTGGATAGAAACATAGCTAATGAGAGTGGAGACACAAACCCATCCTCTCACATATGCTGATCCAGAGCAGTTTTCTGTCTGTTTCTTAAAGACACGCAAAGCTTTATTCTTTAGCTTCTTTACGTTTGCAGGAACTCAGCAAACCATGTGTTATTTTATGTTAATTACATGTTTATAGAACGTTTGCATCAATGAGAAGTGCTGTATTATGGGTGAATCACGTTTGTGCTGATATTCAGAACAACAGCACTTTTGACAGTGTAATTATATATTTAAGTGCTGAGTAATATTATGTAGGTTAGGGTTAGGATTAGGTTTGTTGTAGGGTTAGTTGCATGTAATTGTTATATTTATTACTAACATGTACACTAAAAAAAATGCTGGGTTAAAAACAACCCAAGTTGGGTTGAAAATGGACTAGCCCAGCGATTAGGTTGTTTTAACCCAGTAAATGGGTTGTTTTTAGCAAACATTTAACCCAACCGCTGGGTTAAAACAACCCATTTACTGATGCTTGGATGCTGTGATGCCAATCGCTGGGTTAAACAACCCAATCCCTGTGTTAAAACAAACCATTTACTGGGTTAAAACAACCCAATCGCTGAGTTAGTCCATTTTCAACCCAACTTGGGTTGTTTTTAACCCAGCATTTTTGTAATGTGCAACAATGACACTTTGATGACGATGACACACTTGATACTTACTTTACATTGTGACTTTACAAAAGCAGACCACATGTAAAGGCCACTGCATAAAACTGAGCATGTAGATGTTCACTTTGAGGGTATTCGCATTAATATCTCGCTGCCGCTCTCTTTTGAACATGCTGAATGTGCCCTAATTAGAACAGCAGCACGACAGAAGAAAGAATGCAGATGTTACATTTGTATAGAGGAATAAGACAAAGCATGGAAATTTGAATTTCAGTTTAAAAAGTCTATAATTTTGTGTCAGGGAATCACTGAAGGTTTTGATGAGAAATTATTATGTAGACTGCAGAAAGTGAGTCAGCGGTTTGAGACACAGCCCGTCTCTCTCTCTCTCAGTCAGTCTCTGTTTCAGGACTGTTAAGTCTCAGCTGATGTGGTTCAGTTTGACGGCCTTCAGTGCTCCCTGCAGTTTTTCACAGCAGTCACCCAAAGCGGCCGCAGATACTGTGGGCACAAGAGGAAAGACGTCACAGGAACCTCACTGCACTCACTGACCCTACCAGCAAACACAACGGCAGCGACACAGACAAGAATAGCACATCCACTGCTGGCCAGGCAACGTCACTTCAGTTTTTTGCATGATAACTCAGAGTAATCCACATCAATGGTTTAGTTCGGTACTGACTCACTAGATTTAAACGAGATACTATTTACAGCCACGCGATCTTACAGACCTCCTGCAGTTGGAACCAATTTGAGCTTCTGCGACAGTGGCTATTTTGGGGACATTCTCTGTGCTTTCAGACATTTACAGTGATCTAGACTAGAGCAGTGCTTCTCAAACCTGTCCTGAAGGACACTGTAAAATCTAACAGTTGTTCTAACTAACACTTTTTAGACTTGACTTAACGTCTTAATTTAATTGTAAAAATCTAGTAATCTGTACTATTCGCATACTATGCCCTTTTTTACTCAGAAAACCCAAGTTAAGATTAATTGATTGATTTGAGTGTCATTTTGTCAAGCAAAAAAAAAAAGGACTTTTCCCTTATGTCTTCCACTTCCGCAGTTATCTTTCTCTAGTTGCATTCACTCATTTCCCAAAGTAATCTTGAATGTTGAATTGTCAATACAACTGAATAATTTGAGAGAACATCACATAAGCTGACTTCATATTTTTGTTTAAAGTCACCATTATGGTGATCAGTATTCCCTTTGGTTGGGCACTTGGAACTTTATTTATATAACTGTAATTCTCTTTCTATTGATGCTGCGATGCAACAAGAAATCACAGTTATTAGGTTTCAAAGGAAGGGAAATAATGAATAGTTTTCTGCTCTGACAGACACAAGACCAGCCGAACGCTGTGTGTGTGTGTTAGAAATCAGGAATTTTGAGGGAACATTGTGCTTGGGACGTTTTTCATCTTCAAAGTTTAAATCCGTCTGGCTAACGTGCATCCCATAATGTTTACATGTTAGGTCAGGAGGAGGAGAGTAGCGGGTCTTTTAGTGGCTGTTCGAGTGCAGTTGAACACATGAACGTTTACACTAGAAAGCAATCTGGTCAAATGCGTTTTTGACTACCTCTGGAAGTGGTCGAAAGTGGACAAGCTCAACAAGTTTTACACCTGTATTTAGCAGCGTCCACTTGTTATTTGATCGACCAAAACGCTTCTTATTACCAGCTGTAAACAGGGCCTTAGTATGAATTATAAGATGAAAATGAATTATAAGATGGCCCCACAAGGAATATAATTTCTGCTATTGCCATCTTTGTGGGGACATTTTGTCCACATAATGGAGGGGTTTACCAGGACCACACATGGTTTTAGTCGATTTGATTCACCCCAACGCTCCTGCTTGGCTTCTCGGGTCCTATGGATCCAATTTAGTAATGTTTTGCAAGTTCATATTGTCTTCTGTGGGTGGTTCTCTCTCCCCGGCATCTCCCCCTACTTTCAAATCCTTGTTGTTTACTCAGTGTTACTGAAAAGTTTATGTCCTCTGACTCGTTTTGCCTTTTTTCATTCTTAATGATGCCTCTTATGTAGAATCCATAAGAGAGTCTGCGCTGCGAAATGACCTTGGCTATAGAAATAAAACAGTATGTTCTCATATTGTTTGAGAGACTGCAGATGTACATGCAATAATTCATTAAGGTCACCAAAGTTAACTGAACTACATCAGGTGATAAAAATTGAGAAAAAACATGCATAAACTTACATTATAATCATTAAGATCAAAAGCTTTAATCATTGTTTAACATGTTCATTGTGTCTGGTTAAATTAATTCATGATGTTACTAATTATTAAGGCTGTCAAGCGTTTAAATTTACTAATTAATTACACGATGTGGCGATTAATTAATTGAATTAATCGCAAATTAATCGCACATCAAATTTGAGAAATTACTCCCAAAAGATAGTCATTATAGTGTAAAAAAAAAATTATCAAACAGATATTACAAAAAGACATTACATTATTTTTAATGAAATTATACTCTAAATAAGAAACTAAAACTGCCAGTAGGTGGCAGTAAATGTCTAATGGAGTAAGTCATTGAGTCATTCAGTCATTCGATTTGTTCAATTGGCTGATTCATTCAGGAGTGAAGTAAATGGTTCTCTTTATGAAAATAGTACATTAAATGGTTCTCTTTATGGTCCAATGAATCATTGGATCACCTGATTCGTTCAAAACGTGGATTCAGAAATGAAACACCACAGTGTATTGCTCGGAGTCGTACAGTCGGAGACATACTGCTTTGTCTTTATATTTTAGTTGGCAAAACTGAGCAAAACAGACAATATTGTGTCTAAAACAACACAATATTAACTTAGTTATTTATTTTATTAAACTGTTGTATAAGGTCAGTATCGCATTTGCCCTCGTCTCATGTTATCCTGAACAGAAAAAACAGAACTCATGTGATATTGCACTTGTTACTTGTGTGATATTGCTTATACTTTGTATATCATGATGTAAATGTGAGGGAGTTTTCACACTGGCAGTTTAGTTTGAAACGGGGCACGGGTCACATGAAACATTGCTAATGTGAAAGCGGTCATGTGGACCCGGGTGAGCTGAGCTCAGAGGTACTGAACCTGAGACTGCCTGAAGGAGGTGGTTGGAGTTCAGTTGCACAGCTTGCGTTCGAACTGTGCCCCGATTCACATGAATGTGAAAGCAACATGGACTCGGGTGCGCAAGAAAAGTAACCTGTGCATGCGTTATATCAGAAGACGATGTATTTAGTTTAATAAAACACATGTAAGAGATGATGGCGTTGATGATTTACCTTGGATACGAACGAGTGTATTCGTGCATAGCACCGGTGGGAATAATCTCGATCTGACGCGGACCACAACAAACATGCCCAGTATAAAAATGCCCTGAGACTAAAATGGTCATTTTTGCCTCATATCTTGAATTTGATGGCCATTCTAACTGCATTCTTTAGGCTTCAGCACACGGTGAACTGTTGCCCTGCATCATATTCTTCATCAATCAACTGTATGAAATGTAAGATGACCTAAGCAGGTCTGGGGCGGGGCAAGTGTGTTAAATGTGTTAATATTTTGAATGCGTTCTTTTTAACCGTAACTAATTAATCTAATTAACACGTTAAATCGACAGCCCTACTAATTATTTAACTTGCATTATCTTATAGCTGTATATCACACAATGTTACAATAATACAGTAATATAAATTAAGTTCCAAGTGTCCAACCAAAGAGAATACTGATCACCATAATGGTGACTTCAAACAAAAACATGAAGCTTATGTGATGCTCTCTCAAATTATTCAGTTGTATTGACAATTCAACATTCAAGATGACTTTGGGAAATGAGTGAATGCATCTAGAGAAAGATAACTGCAGAAGTGGAGGACATGACTGAATTTTTTTTTTTTTTTTTGACAAAATGGCACTCAAACCATCTTAACTTGGGTTTTCTGAGTAAAAAGTTATAGGTTGTAAATAGTACAGATTACTATATTTACAGTGCATGATTTTGACACACTTTTCTCTGACTGATAACAGAATGCTTCCTGATTGTAACACTGAAACATGCATTTTGTGTGAAACTGCTTGGAAACGATATGGATTCACGAGTTCCTGTGCCCATATAATCTTTGTGTAAATGGTAAACAGTTTTGACTCGCTGTCTGTTATGGAGGAACTCTGGAGGATAGCATAGGCGAAATACATAAAGTAGGTGAAGGGAAAGAGGAGGGATGCTGAAAGAACTGATTTATATCCTGGTCATAATTAAAAAATATGATGGGCGTACTCCTCCTGAACTTATGTTTAATAACTGCACTGAAGTCCTTGAGACAGGAAACCCAGCAGCACTGCTCTCAGTTGCAATCCTCTCCATCTCTTTGTATTTTTATTTCCATTGTCTGGAAAGAATGTGCACATACTGAATTCTAACTGGAAGAAATGCCCAGTCGTTACAGTGTTATGATGTGATGGCAAGTAAATATTGAGCAGGGCCGTGGCAATGTGAACTCTTCACACACCTGCACTGACAACTGTTTTCAGCTCGACGGACGAAGCTATCAGCATGAAATCACTTCAAGCTTATTACTGACAGCAGGCTAAGAAAGGCAGAAAAACACCTCATCCTCTGGCTTTTAGAAGAGAAACTGAAGCTTGTGCGCTTCTGATGCGCTCACTGACTCTGACAAGACAAGCAAATGGTGATCTTGATGTTTCCGCTAAGAAAAAGCTTTTTGACTTCATAGACTCAAGCATGTGTGTGTAAAGTAACTTCAGCAGTAGTAAAAGCAAAACTGGCGGTAACACTTTATAGTTTAGGGTCCAGTTGCTTATTATCATGCATATTACTAGGATATTGGCTGTTTATTAGTGTTTATAAAGCATATATTAATGCCATATCCTGCATGACCATATTCTACACCCCATAATCTTACCAATACCTAAACTTTACAAATACCTTACTAACTATTAATAAGCAGTCGTTAGGAGTTTACTGAGGCAAAGGTCATGGTTAATAGTGAGAAATTGACCCTAATCTAAAGCGTGACCAAAATGGCAATGTATGTTATTGCAGATTTTGTGACAGATTATTTAACTGTGCACATCATTTGTGTACTTTTTTTAAATCATGTGCCCTCAAAATTGTTAATCAAAGACATTAATAATCTCTGCTGACGTGTGCACAATAACCTTCAATGCAATTCAAATACATTGGATATATCCATTGAATAAACAAAGTAAATTAAGTTTAGTTTGCGAAAATCAAAAAAAGATTTGGTAACACTTTCTATGAAGCCTGTATTTATAATGCATTTTAAGAGTATTCTTAAAGCATTATAATACATGCATAATGCCTTAAAAACAACTTTATAATGTGTTGTATCAGCTCATATTTGATTCCCCCAGGCCATCAGACTCCTGAACTCAGTCACTTAACACCACGTGACTTCACTTCAGGATAAACATACTGACATTGCACTGCACTTTCTGTTCTCGTTGTTACTGTGTAAACAACCTGTTATAAACCTGTTTGCACATTATACTCTTATACATTTGTTAACCACATATTTATAAGTCTACAGTTTACTCACTGCACAGTCTACTTCAATTATTTTATTCCACTTCTTATTCTTATTTTTTTTTATTTTTTTTCTCTTGACTTGATTATTTATAATTCTACAGATATATATATATATATATATTAGTACTTTTTTATTCTATTTCTATTATAATTTTCTCCTTGTGTTTTTAACTGTGACTTTGCACTGTCCATGGAGCGGACCTGTTTACATTTCACTGCCGGTTGTATATTCTGCATATAACTGTGTATGTGACAAATAAAACTCTTGAATCTTGAATCTTGAATAAATAACCATAACAAGTTACAATACATTATAATACTTGTCTATCTGTGGTTATAACTTTTAAAAGAATACAATGCATTATAACGCATTTATAAGGCATCATAACAGTATTCTTAATGCATGCATAGTGCCCTATAAACAACTTTATAATGTGTTGTATCATCTCATTAATAATCATAATAACGGTAATAATACTGATCTACTTATTCGATTTGGTAAAGCCTTGTAATTTTACAGTTTTTATATGAATAAAACATGATTTGCATTGTGACTGTATTGTGTTTTTTTTTTTTATTATTTCATCTTAAGGGAAATGTCTTATAACCCCTTCATGATATCTTATGACTTTTTAAAGAAGACTTTACTTAAAGCAGAAAAGAAAAAATAGACCTTGTTTTTGTCACTTTACTTTAAGCAATAAAAGACACTCATATGATATAGTACTGTGCAGATCTTAAGTGAACAATGTCAAGATATGAAACTATGGAATATATAATCCATTATAACTTAAGTGGATAAAATTATGTTCATTGTGTGTTGTAAATCATCTATAAACTCTTAATAGTTACAAACACAAAAAGGTAAGTGCAAACCCGATTCCAAAAAAGTTGGGACACAAATTGTGAATAAAAACAGAATGCAATGATGTGGAAGCTTCAAATTTTAATATTTTATTCAGAATACAACATAGATGATATATCAAATGTTTCAACTGAGAAAATGTATAATTTTAAGGGAAAAATAAGTTGATTTTAAATTTCATGGCATCAACACATCTCAAAAAAGTTGGGACAAGGCCATGTTTCCCACTGTGTGGCATCCCCTCTTCTTTTTATAACAGTCTGCAAACGTCTGGGGACTGAGGAGACAAGTTGCTCAAGTTTAGGAATAGGAATGTTGTCCCATTCTTGTCTAATACAGGCTTCTAGTTGCTCAACTGTCTTAGGTCTTCTTTGTGGCATCTTCCTCTTTATGATGTGCCAAATGTTTTCTATGGGTGAAAGATCTGGACTGCAGGCTGGCCATTTCAGTACCCAGATCCTTCTTCTACGCAGCCATGATGTTGTAATTGATGCAGTATGTGGTCTGGCATTGTCATGTTGGAAAATGCAAGGTCTTCCCTGAAAGAGACGACGTCTGGATGGGAGCATATGTTGTTCTAGAACTTGGATATACCTTTCAGCATTGATGGTGCCTTTCCAGATGTGTAAGCTGCCCATGCCAAACGCACTCATGCAACCCCATACCATCAGAGATGCAGGCTTCTGAGCTGAACTTGGGTTGTCCTTGTCCTCTTTAGTTCGGATGACATGGCGTCCCAGTTTTCCAAAAAGAAAATTTTGATTGGTCTGACCACAGAACAGTTTTCCACTTTGCCACAGTCCATTTTAAATGAGCCTTGGCCCAGAGAAAACGCCTGCGCTTCTGGATCATGTTTAGATATGGCTTCTTTTTTGACCTATAGAGTTTTAGCCGGCAACGGCGAATGGCATGGTGGATTGTGTTCACCGGCAATGTTTTCTGGAAGTATTCCTGAGCCCATGTTGTGATTTCCATTACAGTAGCATTCCTGTATGTGATGCAGTGCCGTCTAAGGGCCCGAAGATCACGGGCATCCAGTATGGTTTTCCGGCCTTGACCCTTACTCACAGAGATTGTTCCAGATTCTCTGAATCTTTGGATGATATTATGCACTGTAGATGATGATAACTTCAATTTTTCTCTGAGAAACTCCTTTCTGATATTGCTCCACTATTTTTGGCCGCAGCATTGGGGGAATTGGTGATCCTCTTCCCATCTTGACTTCTGAGAGACACTGCCACTCTGAGAGGCTCTTTTTATACCCAATCATGTTGCCAATTGACCTAATAAGTTGCAAATTGGTCCTTCAGCTGTTCCTTATATGTACATTAAACTTTTCCGGCCTCTTATTGCTACCTGTCCCAACTTTTTTGGAATGTGTAGCTCTCATGAAATCCAAAATGAGCCAATATTTGGCATTTCAAAATGTCTCACTTTCAACATTTCATATGTTATCTATATTCTATTGTGAATAAAATATAAGTTTATGAGATTTGTAAATTATTGCATTCCTTTTTTATTCACAATTTGTACAGTGTCCCAACTTTTTTGGAAAGTTACCATTGTTACGTTTATATGACATTATACAAAACATTTTTTAGGTTGTTTATAAGGCATTATGCATGCATTAAGAATACCTGTATGATGCATTATGAATGCAGGCCTCATCTGGTGTTATAATGAATTGTACTCTTAAAGGTTATAAACACAAATAGGTAAGTATTATAATGTATTGTAACTGTTGTTATGATTATCTGATGGTCCAACATATTGGTTGTTTGTAATGGATTATGCATGTATTATAATGCATTAACAATACCTTATAAAGTGTTATAAATATAGGCTTCATAGAAAGATTTTTCACAGTCACATCTCACATGAGATTGCAATTTACAAATGACAATGATCCAACCATACAATCAAGCCTGTCCTACTTTTTTTATTTTTTTATTCTAAATTTGACTTTAATATACATCAAAATAGAGATCAATGTTTCATGCTGACTTTAAATTCAGGCGAGACGGCGGGTGGTTTTGGTGTCTGCCAGGATAATTTAGCACAAAGACAAAACTGGATCAGGTCTCAGGTGCTGCACATGTTCAGCCTCGGTCAGTTTTATATATGAATAAACGAGTGAATGGTGCTCAAAAACTGAGACTCTATACTGGTTAGATCAATTAAAATCATATCTTGAGACTGTAAATGCCTTTTACACAGTAAATTTAGGTAGTGTCTTAGCACTAGTTTATGTTAAACATTTGGTAAGCCTAATGTTCTAAGTTCTAAATATGCAGACATACTTTTGACAGATTTCTAGTGTCCTTGTGTCATTCAACCTGAGGATGGCACTCTAATTTTGTTTGACATTTGATTGACATGCACGCTATCTTACATTTTCCTTAATGTACTTTTTATTACGAGGAATTCCAGTGAAGAAAAGAAAGTATATTCTCAAACATGAAACAAACACAACAGAACTACATTGACAGAAATGCAATATAATATACATATAACTTTTTAGTGGAGTATAATGAACCGTTATGTTTTTATTACTTAGAATGAGCCATTTCTATCTACACACACCGCGGTTCCCCTTACAGTGAAGTCACCATTTTGCGAGATCTTCATCACGAATTTCAAGATCTAACATTAACATGATATAAATTTAAACGTAGTCTTTGTAAAAATATAAAGCAAAACATTTAAAGCTGCAGTCCGTAAGTTTTGCCTCTTTGTCGCCATCTCTGTTTGAAACCTGCGATTGCAGTTATTTGTTGAATTATCATCTTTACGTGGGTTGTGCGTACACGGCTCCTCAGCGCGGATGAATGAAATGTTTTGAGGAGTGTTTGTGGCTGTCATTCAGTCATCGCACCGCTGTGGATACTGTACTACTGTTCTACGTCTTGGAAGTCTGACCAAAATAATAATTTTCACTGAAAAATGTCATCTGAACAAGTAACATGTCTGCCACTTTTGTTCTGACCAACTGAGAAAAAAAAAAACATTACAATAAATCACGCTACCAACAGTGATTAAATCTAACGATTGCTTAGCTCATATCACATTAAACCATGCAAATTATTATTATTGTTATACTTTGTTCTCAAATTGTTAATGTTAACAACATCAGCATTGCGTGACTCTGTGTATTTAGTGTGTATCCTTTCTGGATTACAAGCTGCCATCAAAATGATGTTTAATTATTCTGTGAGAAAAGGCTGTAAATGATCCGCCACCTGCAGCATCCTCACATGTGTTAGCCTATAGCCGGACTCCTCCTTTATGTGTACAGACGTGACGTAATCCACCAGTACCACTCGAAACACATTTTTACAAGTATTTTCCATGTGGTCTAGCAGCAGTGCATCATTAAATCCACTAGTCTCGCACATCCCTCATAATAACTATGCCTAAAAGTTTACAGATATTAATTAAACACTAGATTGTTGCACATATGTCATTCTGGATAACGGATCACATGTCCGGCTAACAGAGGGTTTTTGTTATCCAGGAATGACAAAACAAATATGTTGTCTTTATAACTTGGCTCTCATCACTTTAAGGTAATATTTCAGATCAAATAGATCGTTTTCAATATAAATACGTTATAAATGTTTTATAGTGTTATCCAGAAGGACACATGATAAAGTGCACCAGAAAAGGCTTTGCATGTTTTGGGGCTCCTCCTTCTTTTTGATACAATATTATGTCACATGACATACCAAAATGCATCATGGTCCAAAATGGTCATTGATGTCTGTTATCCAGGAATGACATTAGAGAAATCACAATTTGGAGACAAAAGTAATTTTTATGTATTTATTTATTTTTTACATTTTTGTCTTATTTATGTATTGATTTTAACCTGGAATGATATTTTGTGACTTTTGAGCTCAATAGTTCCTTAAAGATTATTTATAATGAATACTCACATGAGTAATTAAGAGGGCTGAAGTCAAGTCATTTCATATTTTTAATATTATGAATATGCTTTGGACACAAGAATTAACACGCCACATTATTGACCCTTATATAGATTATTTTTTTGGATGAATACCCAAAACATGCCCTTACAGATGAGCCACAGCTGCTTTTACAAACCAGACTATTCCCTCATCAAGGGATCATACCATGGAAAACCAAACTGCCCTTTGTTCTGTTGTGTAGAAATACCAACACATTCAGAACTCAAGGACGTTCCTTTAAACCTATTCATTCAGAAATCACAACTAATTATGTCACAACTGTGCATGTGACCAGTCACATTTATACATCAATGATGCCTGTAACAGGCCACCGTGAAGCAACAAGGAGCAAATAGAAGAGATATTCTTAAACACTTTCTCAAACACTCCCACTCCCAGAAGCTAGACTCATCTAACAAAGAAACCCTCTACAAATCCGTATGTGTTTCACTATGTTCTCTCCTCCTCTGCTAAACTGCATCAACTCACATTCAGACTCAGCCGATCAGTGTTACGCTCCACACATCAACTGGAATCTCCTGAAGCGCTTTCGTGCATTCTTCTGTAGGAGGAAACACTTCTGACTATTGAACAGGCTTGCATTAGTGGTGCCTGCCAAGGCCGAGCATCACAATTACTGAATATATTCAATGGAGAAAACTCTTAGCAGGTTACACTTTATTTTACAGTATGTGTATTTACAGTGTACTTACCTAAGGAAGTACTGGGTAATATATGGTTGGTTAAGATTAGGTTTAGGGGTAGGTTCAGAGTTAGTACTTAGTCATTACCCAGTTATTGCAATTACGATAACAAATACATAGTATGTACATGGGGAACAGGACTGTAAAATGAAGTGCTACTGTTTAGCAACCAAACAAAAGCCCAGCATTATGATGATGAAATCTGCACAGGCTAACAACACTCACATTTGCTTTAGGAAAATCTAGTATGATGTCAAAGGGACAAAGCATCTGCTTGTGTTTCAGCAGTGATAGGGTGCTGTTAGTCAGTCATCGCACAAGCCGCTCACAGATGCTACTGTAACCAGGCAACCCTGCTAGAAAAATAGATGTGTCATCACAGTAGAGGGTTTCCTTGGAAACAGGTGACTGAGACAATTTGTGTGAAGGTGCGAGGGACCCCGGCGCAGCTGAGAACACATAGTGAGTTCTGACCCGTCGACTCATCTGATCACATCCATCACGGCTCTAACTGGAGTCGCAATCACATGAGCTTTAGAAGATTATAAGGTTGCAAAAATCTGTCATGCGAGATGGAACTGCAGTAGAGTGTGAGGGAGGAACAAAACTCGATTCAAAAGCGGGCCAGTGGCGACATTACTGCAAAATGATATTACGCTGCACATTTCATGACACGTGAAGTGAAATGTCCAGTGAGTGGCGCAAAAAGCATGTTCAAAACAGATGAATGCAAATCTGGTAATGTTTTATTGCTGTTTGTTGTACGTATCACGGCGGCTCAGAAATGAAACGCAGTGCTAAGAGTTTAATGCTCTATCGCCTTTGAAAATAACAACGTTCCCACATACCACTTGAGTCAAACACTTCATCATGAAGATACCCCAGGTCACAGCATTTAAAGCATATAGAGCTCTCATACAAGAAAATAGCTATTCTTTATTTCATATTTTTGACACGGTTGAAAGTATAAAGTACCACTCAGCATTCGTTCATCTCTCTCATGTGCTGTGATTTCCATTGACTGATCACTGCACAGAAATCAACAGATACATATGCAAATAATAGTAAAATATAATTCTTACTACATTAATGCTACAAAAATACATAGTAAATATTAAAGTGTTTTAATATTTTATAAATTGTTGTACTCCTTATATTCCGGCATTATATTCCCAATTTAACTCCATTTCAAGATTTACTATCTATAATTTTATTTTTTTAGATGTGTTGATCCTGAAAACCAATAACGCTGTCTCCTCTATAGTGTTCCAGAAACCACCGGAGCATAACCTACAATCTCTGAAAAATCTTACATTTATTTTAAGTCCTTTTTTATAGATATGGTAAAGGGCATTTTGTTTAAAAGACTGGGCCATCTGATCAATCAGAGCAGAGTAGACCAATCACAACAGACTGGGCCGTGACCAATCAGAGCAGAGTAGACCAATCACAACAGACTGGGCCGTGACCAATCAGAGCAGAGTAGACAAATCACAACAGACTGGGCCATCTGACCAATCAGAGCAGAGTAGACCAATCACAACAGACTGGGCCATCTGACCAATCAGAGCAGAGTAGACCAATCACAACAGACTGGGCCATCTGACCAATCAGAGCAGAGTAGACCAATCACAACAGACTGGGCCATCTGACCAATCAGAGCAGAGTAGACCAATCACAACAGACTGGGCCATCTGACCAATCAGAGCAGAGTAGACCAATCACAACAGACTGAGCTGTGACCAATCAGATCAGAGCAGAGTAGACCAATCACAACAGACTGGGCCAACTGACCAATCAGATCAGATCAGAGTAGACCAATCACAACAGACTGGGTCAACTGACCAATCAGATCAGAGCAGAATAGACCAATCACAACAGAGTGGGCCATCTGACAAATCAGAGCAGAGTAGACCAATCAGAACAGACTGGGCCATCTGACCAAAGTGATACTGCAGTGGATATTATGAGAACATACAAGTGTTTTTGACCATGGATGCATGTAAAACTATTGTAGGAGATTCCAAACTAAATTAGGCACTTCAAGGAATAAACAACAAAAACAAAATGTACACTGTAAAAAGTGATCAGCTGACATCAGTTGAAGGCAATGGGTTCCCTCACTTTTTTAAGGTAACTCTACTGATCCCTTTTTGTATATTTTCAGAAAATTATACACTTACTTATTTAAGAGCAGTTACAAGATTGAATTGATTCTAAGTAAACACTTTATTTTAGCTTCAGCCCTCCTTTTTTGGACACTTTTTTCTTCTAGGTACAGTATTTCTGAATGGCATCTCTGTGCCTGATGTGCTGTTGTTCCTGTGGTTGTAGTTGTTTTATGATGGAGTTGAGTTGGACTCTGTGTAGCAACAGCTGATAATACTCAGATTGTGAATAAGACTGTGTATAAGAGCAGCGAGTTGACTCACTGAAGAAGGCTTTCAGTCATCTTTTTGTAAATATTCTTGTATCCAAATGACTCAAAAGTAAAACATCCAGATGCATGACAGTAATGACCATAATGTACGATGTATTAGGCACTACAATCCCACATTAATGTGGGAAATTCATGAGCATGTTGATAAAAAACACAAAAGACAAACTTTACAATGCATAAGAATAATAATGTCGAGGAAGTAGTTTGTGAATGTGAGCCAGAGTTTGTTGGCTCATTCAGTTAGTCGTGACTAGGAACAAACTCACCGACTGATTCAGAGAGCAAAAACACCTTGTATGATCAACCCACACACGTTCTAATCATCATGCTAGTAACTTCAAACCAAACACAAATAACCCAATATACTCTAGCCGGCATTTATTTCACAGTAATATTCTGAGAACTGTATTTTAATTTGAAGTTCAGTGTGTTTACAGGCTGTTGGCTGTGAGGGAGTCACTCTTCTGTTAAAAACACACATAATAAAACATAATCATATCAGACACACGGTTTAATAATCACAGGTGTGTTAGCGGAAGCTGTCTGGAGTGAGAAAACATCTTCAAATGTTCCTGTGTGTGTGTGTGTGTGTGTGTGTATGTTTTTGTGACATATCAGGACACAAATGTGTATAATGACATGGGTATGACATTGGTATTACAAGGAGAGGGTGACTTATGAGGACATTACCCATGTCCCCATTTTTCAAAAGGCTTATAAATCATACAGAATGAGTTTTTTTGGGAGAAAGTAAAAATGTGCAGTTTCCTGTGATGGGTAGGTTTAGGGGTAGGGGTAATGTAGGGGGTTGTAGGGGGTAATGTAATACGGTTAGTACAGTGGAAAAACCATTACGCCTATGGAATCTCCCCACAATTCACAAAAACAAACAGAAACTACATATAAAGTCAAAAGCATTTAAAAGATAAGTTTATTGCATTTAATATCAGTAAATTTTCTGTATTACCTGCAATTAAGGTACATTTAAGTGTCTGAAAACATTACATTCAGTTTGCACTTAAGTATAATATTACAAACTTACTAAATAAGCATTCACTGTCAATGTTCGCATCCACTCCACAACTCTGAAATCTCATTTGTGAACAAAGGCCATGGGCCTGAAATGGAACTGGTGTGATTTGTCTTTTTAGGAGCCTGAAAGACGTGGTCACTATGAACGACTGTTGCAAGGAAAACATAACAGCATGTGTGAAAAATCACATGTAAATTATTGTGTAAACTGTTCCTTGAACAATATCAATGTGTACATTCCTGAGTTTAAGTGTGCTTCATTACACAGTGTCTGGTTCTCTGTTCTCTAGTTCACCCTAGCTGAATGCTTAGTCCGAGTTAGTCAATCTCATAGACTGAATGTTGTCTGCAGAGGGTTAAAAATAGCCCGAAGAGTCTCTGGGGCAGTGTGTTGGGGTATCAGTGGCATCTGTTGCTATATGAGCCCCCTGCATACTTCAGCGTGAGTGTGATCTCTACACCAGAGATGCCTGATTCGAGATCTGGAGCTCGTGTCACGCACACCATAACCTCAGCTGTCTCCATGCATATCTGCCGTCCATTTGTCTTCCACAGTTTCGCTACCTGCCAGGATTTGACCTTTCTTCGAAACCAAAAACACTTTATTACATAAAGGAGTACAAACCTCAAAATCAGTACTGAGGTTACTGAGGGATAGTTCACCAAAAAATGAAAAACTTTTACTGTCCCTCGCGTCATTCCAAACCATGCCTTTTATTCATCTTCAAAAAAAAGACAACTCAAAGACAAAAAAGACAAAACTCAGATGCATCAAAACGTTGAAAAAAAATAGTGCAATAATACAACTACATGTACCAATCCTTCCCTCGCAAGTCAAAAAACAATATAATTTAAGCACATTCTTCACATTCTTTAAATTCAATTCAGATTAACTCAAAATTTCATGCATGACCCTGCACTGTAAAAAAATATTGTTGGTTTAACCTAAAAAAGTAAGTAACCTGGTTGCCTTAAAATGTTGAGTTCATTGAAATTAGTGAGTTAATACAATGAAGGAAATGGGTTTAATAAATAGAAACTCAAAATATTATTGTACCTGAACCACATAAATAAAAAAAATAATAAAAAAATGTTGTGATAAATCATGAAAATAGCACAATTTGGCATGTTTCACTGCATTATAACAAATAAAACACAATTACGCAATATGCTTACAAAATCTTTTAATACTATTTGAATAAAGGGTGATTTCTCAAAAATGTTTATTTTATTCAATGAACTCAAAATTTTAAGGCAACCAGGTAATCAGGTAACTTATTCAGCTCAGAATATCTCACAGTGGGTGTCTGTGTCGACCTTTTTGTCGAAGCTTTTGCAACATTATGTCACTTGATCAATTGAATGCATCCTTGCTGAATAAACGTATTAAGTTCTCCCCCAAAAAAAAAAAAAAAAAAAAAAAACTAAATTCTTACCGACCCCAAACTTTTGAATGGTAACACAATGTTGCAAAGGCTTTATATTTCAGATAAATGCTGTTCTTTTGAACTTTCTATTCATTAAATAATCCTAAAAAAAATTGTTTTCCACATAGATAATAATCATCAATGTTTCTTGAGCAGCAAATCCTCATATTAGAATGATTTCTGAAGGATCATGTGACACTGAAGAGACTGGAGGAATGATGCTGAAAATACAGCTTTGATCACAGGAATAAATTTTAAAATATTTTAAAATATACTCAAACAGAAAAAAGTTATTTTAAATTGTAAAAATATTTCACAATAATGCTGTATTTTTGATCAAATAAATACAGCCTTGGTGAGATTAAGAGACCACTTTCAAAAACATAAAAATCCAAACTTTTGACTGGTAGAGTATGTCAAAGTCAGCTTTATTGTCAATTCTGCCATACGTACAGTACATACATACAGAGAATTGAAATTCTATGACTCTCAGACCCTAGGTGCCTAACAACAACAAAAAAAAAAAAATAATAATAACAAAAAAGTTTAACAGTAACAACAACAGAAGAAAGATTAAAAAAAGATGGATAAAGTGAGTTATAGAGGTAAAGTGGCGATGGCAAATAGTGCAAACAATGGTAACAATAGTGCAATTTCAGATTTAAGTCAGTGCAGATATAAAATAAAATTATAAGAGTGTGTGCAAAAAAAGAGTCTGTAAGAGGGGAGACCAATTCCTCAGAGAGACAATATATGAGGTAGATGAAGGGAGGAGAACGGGGGTGATTCCCAGATCAGGTGCGTGGGGCAGAAGAGGGAGGGTCGGCAGAGTCGGGAGGGAGTTCAATGCCCTGACAGCTTGGGGAATGAAGCTGTCCTTCAGTCTGCTGGTCCTTGCTTGGAGACTGCGAAGCCTCCTCCTGATGGCAGCAGACTGAAGAGGCTGTGCGATGGGTGGGTGGGGTCTCTCGCAATGATGAGGGCTTTGCGGGAGAGGCGGGAGTTATAAATGTCCTGGAGGGTGTGGGAGAGAGACACCAACGATCTTCTCAGCTGCTCTCACTATGCGCTGAAGTGCTTTACGGCAGGATGCGTTGCAGGCGCCGTACCACACAGTGATGCAGCTGGTCAGAATGCTCTCGATGGTGCCTCTGTAGAAGGTGTGCATGATGGGGGCTGGGGCTCCGGCTCTTCTCAGCTTGCGGAGAAAGTAGAGTCGCTGCTGTGCTTTCTTGGTCAGTGCTGTGGTGTTGGCGGTCCAGGAGAGGTCATCTGTGATATGTACACCCAGAAATTTGGTGCTCCTCACCCTTTCCACGGTCACACCGTTGATGGTCAGAGGAGCGTGCTGGGTGTGCATTCTCCTGAAGTCAACAACAATCTCCTTCGTCTTCGTTGTCGCCACACCACCTGGCCAGGCGGCTCACCTCGCTCCTGAAGTTTGTCTGATCATCGTTGCTAATGAGACCAACTACGGTCATGTCGTCCGCAAACTTGATGAAGAGATTGCTGTTGTGTAAGGGTGTGCAGTCATGTGTCAGCAGAGTGAAAAGGAGGGGGCTCAACACACATCCCTGAGGGGCTCCAGTGTTCATGATGATGGAGCTGGATGAGTTACTGCCGACCCAAACTGCCTGAGGTCTTCCCGTCAGGAAGTCCAGCAACCAGTTGCACATCGATGTGCTGAGTCCCAGCTGTGACAGTTTTTGAGTGAGCTGTAGAGGGATGATTGTATTGAATGCTGAACTAAAGTCTATGAACAGCATTCTGACATAAGTGTCTTTATTTACCAGGTGAGTGAGTGCTGAATGGACGGTGGTGGCGATGGCGTCATCGGTCGAGCGTTTAGACCGATATGCAAATTGGTAGGGGTCCAGGGAGGGGCGAGGACAGACTTAATGTGGTGCATGACTAGCCGCTCAAAGCACTTCATAAGGATGGGGGTAAGTGCGACTGGACGGTAGTCGTTGAAGCAGGATGGAGATGATTTCTTAGGGACTGGAATGATGGTGGTTGCTTTGAAGCATGTGGGGACGACAGCTTGACTCAGTGAGATGTTGAAGATGTCTGTGAAGACATCAGTGAGTTCCTCTGCACAGTCTCTCAATACACGTCCAGGAATGTTGTCAGGACCTGGAGCTTTGCGTGCGTTGACCCTGCTGAGGGATCTTCTCACGCTGTCCCTGGGCAGTGACAACATCAGGTCATCGGGAGGAGGTGGTGACTTCTGTGCAGTGATGCTGTTGTGAGCTTCAAAGCGAGCAAAGAAAGTGTTCAGCTCATTCAGCAGGGGGGTGGAGCTGTCACATGTCCGTGCAGGGGGCTTATAATCTGTGATGGTCTGAATACCCTGCCACAGGCTCCTTGTGTCTCTGCTGTCGCTGAAACGATGGGCTATCCTCCTGGAGTACTGTCTCTTAGCCTTCCTGATGCCGCATGACAGGTTGGCCCTTGCTGTCCTCAGGCCCACCTCATCTCCAGCTCTGAAGGCAGCGTTACGTGTCTTCAGAAGTCAGTATGTGCGTGTGTGTGTGTGTGTGTGTGTGTGTGTGTTTATCACAATAAGAACAAGAACATGAATTGAGAAAGTAAATAGGGTTTTGAATTTCGTGTTGATTTTAAACTCAAGACAGGATCTTCATGTTGAATCACGCTGATATTGTTGAGTGGTTATATTGTGTAGGATCAAGGGAATTTGTCTTGTGTCTTCAGAGAACCCCCGCTGACCCCGTGAGACAGATGGAGTAGTACACACTACTCAGATCATTCACACTAGAGATCAAATGTGCTGCAGTTGTCAAGCAAGAAGCCCCAGAGAGAGATGAGACAGAGAAGAGATGAATAAAGGAAGAATAATGAAAGGTGGCATAACATGCGTGTCTTTGCCTGACTTTGGTTTTCTAGCTCCTGTTAAGAACTGAATCAATATTGAACGTGTGCTATTTTGTCTGCAGTACTGCCTACTTACCAAACCACTACTAATCACTGAACTTACCTAACCAACATAAACGACCAGGCTCAAATCTGTAAATTCACAGCATTTTCAAATGCTAATGGTCAAAGACAAGCTAATAAACATAACTCTGTGTTAGGACAGAACTCAGCTACACCGTGACCTGCACAGCTGAGAACTTATAGTGATGGCCAAGACCGGTGGCCAACTGGTGAACAATGAAACACCAAGATGTTCAGAGGCCAGGCATAACTCTGACACAATAAATTGATCGGTTTCTGTCTCAAAATAAAACTCAAGAAGAATCCTGGACATTCAGAAGCATTTGCCTGTCAGAGTGAGCAGTTGTTTTAGTGTGCTTACTGTGTTGGTCTTACGAAAAAGAAGTTAATTCAAGTGTGCTATTAGTATACTAAAAATAAGAAAGTATACTTTCAGTATATGTACCTCTCAGAAATACACTTAAAATTGCACTTAAGTGTGACTTATGTATAAGCATATTTGGCCTGTACTTGTACTCAATCTTTTGATCGAGATTTACTTAAAACTATAAGTATTCTGAGTATACTTGGTTTGTAGTTTTTACATACTGTCTTATAAACTTACATTGTTTGAAAATATTGATTTATAATGAAAACAGATATGTCCCTAATTCTGAGTATCTGAATTTTTGTGTAGTAGTATACACTGGTAGTATATATAGGAATTCACACTATGTGCGCGCCGCTGCAAGTGATGTAACTGTGACGTCTGCTCCAAATGGGTCTTTTAAGTGATCTCAGTTCAGTCCCTTAGACCCAATCCCCTTCCACCTACTACAGGAGATCTCCCCAGCATTACTACTTGCTCTCCCACCACATTCAAGCAGGCTCGGTTAACGTCACTCCTTAAAAAGCCAACACTTAACCCCACAGCAGTTGAAAATTAGAGACCAGTCTCTCTTCTGTGTTGTCTAATGCTTGAAAGAGTGGTGTTCAATCAGCTCTCAGCCTTTCTTTCACAGAGCAACCTACTTGATGACAACCAGTCTGGCTTTAGAAGTGGACACTCCACGGAGACCGCCCTACTGACCATTGCAGAAACTCTACGGCTGGCAAGAGCGAACTCAATGTCATCTGTTCGTATTCTGTTGGACCTTTCTGTGACCTTTGACACCGTTAACCACCAGATCCTCATGGCCACCCTCTCTGACTTGGGCATCACAGGAACACTGTAAACCCTAACGCTCAAAATAATTCATTGGTTTGAGTAGAGCCGACTCAAATTAAACAAATGAGTTCAATCAAAGTAACTTTCATATTTCAGTTTTCAAAGAACTTTTCAATTTTCTTTTTCTTTTGAGTTCTCAAAACTGACACCTTTTTAGTAATCTGAATTGTTTCATTGTTTTGAGTTTTATGAACTTGTTTCTTAAATTAATTTAACTAACTATCTATTTCCCAGCATGCTTTGCCATGACACTCAAAAGGGTTTCCATCATGTGACGAGTAGAGCATGAGCTTAGTTTGAGAACAGATTTATGTTAAATGTTTTATATTGCTGTCCACATTCAGCAAGTGCTAACGCTATCAAAGCATTGTGTCACCACTTGAACTGTGTCACCACATGTGGCGTTTATTGAACTATTGAGCTAGCCAAGTTTCCACTACTAAAAATTTGAGATTAAATTATATTTTTAAGTTAAATGTACGAACTGGCTTACTCAAATATTTCAAGTTCAGAGCAATTAAAATGTATAATTATAAAATAAAATTCTGCAAGTTCTGCTTACTTAGGGTCCTATCACACACCCAGCGCAATGCAACGCCAGTTTTTTGTTAGTTTCTCATTGTCATATCCAGCTCCACGTTGTTTAAATATCAAATGCACTGGCACATCTGTTCACCCATGTCTATAAAAACCAGGTGTCCACATTCCCGCTGGTCTGAAAACCAGGTGTGTTCAGGAGCATTGTTGGAGCGTTGCTATTTTGAGGAACCGAAAACGACATTGACCAACACAAACCTGCTCTAAAGCCAATAGTGCAGTATTTTTGTGTTATTTAAAGGGTGTGTTAGTAATATGAGCCTATAAGTGTTACACAACGCGGATACACTCTGCTTAATACACACAGGGACACACAGCAGCACACACACATTTTTAAATATTACAAATGAAAGGATTCCTCTCTGGGGAAGCATTCAGTCTTTCTGCTCTCATGTAAAGAGTGAATCCTCCATGGTGCGAGCACAACTGGCTTGGGAATGGGAGATGAGACTCTTGACTCTTGAATCAGACTCCTGATTGGTTTATTGCGCGTTACACCCAAAACACACCCATGACTCATTAAGAGATGAGGTACAACCATTTTACAAACCGTTTGAATGAAGGAGTGTCATCTGCAGCTCAGCCTTGCGAAGACAGAGCTCCTTGTAATCCCTGCAAACCCATCAGGTGACCACAACGTCATTGTGCAACTGGTACCAACTAGGACAGCAAGGCACCTGGGGGTAGTGTTTGACAACCAGCTGAGCTTTTCCACCCATATCTCAACAACAGCCCAGTCATGCAAATCTGCACTCTACAACATCAGGAAAATCAGACCCTTCCTGTCAGAATATGCAAGTTCTTCTTTTTTCTAGCTGATTTCTTAATCTAGTTGTCAGATAAACCTGCCATTGTATACTACAACGATTGTTGGCTCTATGATGAATGCTTTGTTCTTCTTTTGTAAGTCACTTTGGATAAAAGCATCTGTTAAATGCATAGAAATAAAGAGTAACAGAGACTTTTGTTCTTACATTTGCCAACAACAATCCACTTTAGGTCTTCCTGATAGATTTTTTCTTGTTTCCCTATGCAACTTTCCTCCCTAAAAGGAGCAGCACCCAACAGACTATATATTTAAATGACAAGAGATGTGTTTTCACATTTCAAACACTGTCAGTATATTGCTGGCAGGCAACTGATCAATCAGATACTTTCTTGAATTAAAATAGCACTCATGGGCTGCGTCCAAAATCACATACTCTCTTGAATAAGTATTTATTTTGAATAAATAATTACTTTGCGACTGCTAAAAAAAAGTGTTTTAACAGTTCTAACTAACACATTTTAGTCAACTGAATTTAATGTCTTAATTGTAAAAATCTAGTAATCTGTACTATTCACATACTATGCTTCGTTTAGAAAACTCAAGTTAAGATTAATTGACTGGTTTGAGTGCCATTTTGTCAAGCAAAAAAAAAAAAAAAAAAAAAAGAAAACAAAGGCGGGGAGTTTTTGAGGTGAGGCAATTCTTAATACACTTTTCACTCATGTCCTCCACTTCTGTAGTTATCTTTCTATAGATGCATTTACTAATTTCTCAAAGTCATCTTGAATATTGAATTGTCAATACAACTGAAAAATTTGACATCACATAAGCTGAATTCATACATTGATGTTGATTTTCCTAAAATGTTTTTGTTTGAAGTCACCATTATGGTGATCAGTGTTGAATGAATGAATGAATGAGGCATTCATAAAGCACTATCATATGTATTACTGTACACCCAAAGCATTACACCCCTACTCTTTTACCAAAAGTGCCGTGGGATTTTTAATGACCACAGAGAGTCGGGACACCGGTTTAATGTCTCATCAAATGTTTAAACTGAGAAAATGTATCATTTTAAGGGAAAAATCAGTTGATTTTAAATTTCATGGCATCAACACATCTCAAAAAAGTTGGGACAAGGCCATGTTTCCCACTGTGTGGCATCCCCACTTCTTTTTATAACAGTCTGCAAACATCTGGGGACTGAGGAGACAAGTTGCTCAAGTTTAGGAATTGGAATGTTGTCCCATTCTTGTCTAATACAGGCTTCTAGTAGCTCAACTGTCTTAGGTCTTCTTTGTCGCATCTTCCTCTTTATGATGCACCAAATGTTTTCTATGGGTGAAAGATCTGGACTGCAGGCTGGCCATTTCAGTACCCGGATGCTTCTTCTACACAGCCATGATGTTGTAATTGATGCAGTATGTGGTCTGGCATTGTCATGTTGGAAAATGCAAGGTCTTCCCTGAAAGAGATGACATCTGGATGGGAGCATATGTTGTTCTAGAACTTGGATATACCTTTCAGCATTGATGGTGCCTTTCCAGATGTGTAAGCTGCCCATGCCAAACGCACTCATGCAACCCCATACCATCAGAGATGCAGGCTTCTGAACTGAGCACTGAGAACAACTTGGGTTGTCCTTGTCCTCTTTAGTCCGGATGACATGGTGTCCCAGTTTTCCAAAAAGAACTTCAAATTTTGATTCATCTGACCACAGAACAGTTTTCCACTTTGCCACAGCTCAGTATTCCTGAGCCCATGTTGTGATTTCCATTACAGTAGCATTCCTGTATGTGATGCAGTGCCGTCTAAGGGCCCGAAGATCACAGGCATCCAGTATGGTTTTCAAAATGTCTCACTTTCAACATTTGATATGTTATCTATATTCTATTGTGAATAAAATATAAGTTTATGAGATTTGTAAATTATTGCATTCCATTTTATTCACAATTTGTACAGTGTCCCAACTTTTTTGGAATTGGGTTTGAAGTTACTAGAACCCTTGTGCAAGTGAACTATACTAACTAAGCATTTGTCAGTACAACATACTATTCCTATTTAACTTTTTTTTCAAGGCAATTGGTTTGCATGCACCAATTTAGGTTAAAATGTATATATATTTTTATTTTTTGTTGAAAAATCGCTTCTCTAGATAAGACCCTATTCCTTGGCTGGGATCGCAGAGCCTCTGAAACCCTTCCTTTGAAACTGCATTGATTTGGACCTTCAACATTCTGGTTGCCATTGAAGTCCATTATGTGGAGAAAAATCATGGAATGTTTTGCTCAAAAAACGTAATTTCATTTCGACTGAAGAAAGAAAGACATTAGAAAGAAATTATCAGGATATTTTCATTTTGAAGTGAACTAATCCTTTAATGGGGTTTTATGGAAATCAATATGTGAAGCACAGAGCTTGTGAAATAAGGGAAGCTGTGCAGTGTACTATTATTAAAGCAATCAGTACTGGTTTAGTGTCCTTGAGTGTCCATGTGTCAATCAGACACAGTTCTCCTGATGCTCCTCTTAACCTTGACTCTCAAGCTGCTTCACTGAGCCATTTCTGTCCCATCCTCCCTGAGGCCGAGATGTGAATGCATAATAACAGCACACCATTATCTTTCAGACCAGACACCACACAGAGGGACCAGAGCATGCTGGGAAAGAGCAGCTCTGAGACTGAATCTGTTCTCTATAACGGTGTGAAAGAGCTCACTTAGATTACTCGGGTTTCAGCAGTAAAACAGAATGAGGATGGCTGACACGGCTGTGGTGGGTAAATGGGGCTATATAGGCAGGAATAAGCAAGTAGTAGATACAGAGATACAGACCCAGCTGTGTTCCTTATGTATCATAATACACTGCATTAGTCAAGGTATTCTTCAGTCAGACATCACATCCTTGTATTAGTCTTGTCAAAGTTTTTTTGTCAAAATTTCTGAAATCCCTTGGCTGAAGTCACTGCCATTTCAAACCCCCTCTGCAGCAATTTTGGGCTTCCCGAGCCCCTTCAATCCGGTCCGCTATGCCACTGGCCCCAGGAAGAATGATCATAGATGTCTGCCTAGGAGTCCTATGCATAAATCAGGCCCTGCTGATATGTGTTGGCGTCTCTCTCTGTCAGTGAATGACACATAAACATAGTGGGCCTCATTTATCAAGTGCAGAGTGCACGAGTGCAGATCTTATCTTGCGACAGGATTCACGTGTGATTCATGAAACATGTACGCCACCAATCACATCATATGAATGCTTGTACGTTGATAAATGTGACAGCTGAAAACAATCATCATTTGAATATAATGCCCCTAAAAATTCACGGTTTAGAGCCTCGCTATTAGAGTTACGACACAGAGAAGCGTAACCTGGCCAAGAAAAGGAAGTATATCATGAAAGAGAAACCTAAGTTCTGCGGCAGAACGGCAGCACGCCATTGGCCAGGTCCTGCGTCATTATCACATGCATGCGTCATGTGAACAACGTCGGCCAATGGTGAGCCGGCATTCTGATGTAGCACTTTGAAAGTGATGCACTGTATTTACTGTCAACAGCGTAGGAGACGGACTATATAATGACTCTATTGTTGAATAGAGTCATTATTTTTGTTTGTTTTTCTCATGGCTTCATAACATTAAGGTTGAACCCTTGGAGTCACATGGACTATTTTAACAATGTCTTTACTTCCTTTCTGGACCTTGAAAGTGTTCATTAAAAGACTGTCTATGGAGGGAGGGTCAGAAACCTCTCAGATTTAATCAGAAATATCTTCATTTGTGTTCTGAAGATGAAAGGTCTTACGGATTTGACATGAGGGTGAGGAATTAATGACATAATTTAAATTTGGTCCCACTTTATTTTAGGTGGCCTTAACTACCATGTACTTACATAAAAAAAAAAAAAAAAAATTAAATAAAAAAAGTAAAATGTACTTATTGTGTTCATATTGCATTGCAAAACACTTTTGCTGATATTGAGGTGGGATACGGATAAAGTTAGGGAGAGGTGTGGTGGTATGGGTAGGTTTAAAGGTAAAGTTAGGGACAGGTGTGGTGGTATGGGTGAGTTTAAGGGTAAAGTTAAGGACAGGTGTGGTGGTATGGGTAAGTTTAAGGGTAAAGTTAGGGACAGGTGTGGTGGTATGGGTGAGTTTAAGGGTAAAGTTGGGAACAGGTGTGGTGGTATGGGTAAGTTTAAGGGTAAAGTTAAGGACAGGTGTGGTGGTATGGGTGAGTTTAAGGGTAAAGTTAGAGACAGGTGTGGTGGTATGGGTGAGTTTAAGGGTAAAGTTAGGGACAGGTGTGGTGGTATGGGTAAGTTTAAGGGTAAAGTTAGAGACAGGTGTGGTGGTATGGGTAAGTTTAAGGGTAAAGTTAGGGACAGGTGTGGTGGTGTGGGTGAGTTTAAGGGTAAAGTTAGGGACAGGTGTGGTGGTATGGGTAAGTTTAAGGGTAAAGTTAGGGACAGGTGTGGTGGTATGGGTAAGTTTAAGGGTAAAGTTAAGGACAGGTGTGGTGGTATGGGTGAGTTTAAGGGTAAAGTTAGGGACAGGTGTGGTGGTGTGGGTAAGTTTAAGGGTAAAGTTAAGGACAGGTGTGGTGGTATGGGTAAGTTTAAGGGTAAAGTTAAGGACAGGTGTGGTGGTGTGGGTAAGTTTATGGGTAAAGTTAAGGATAGGTGTGGTGGTATGGGTGAGTTTAAGGGTAAAGTTAGGGACATGTGTGGTGGTATTGATTTTTTGAAAATGGCTACTGACTCGGCTGCTCGAATTGAGACAGGCAGGTCATTCCACCAGGTGGGAATGGTCCAGGAAAAGGTCCTTGTGAGGGATGCCTCTTTGGGATGGCGCCACACGGCGTCGTTCACTTGCAGAACGCAAGCTTCTGGAGGGTGTGTAACTTCCCCTCACTCCACAACAAAGCCTTCAAATTTAACAGTACAAGAATGAAAAATAAGTAGCTATAAAAATATATATTAAAATATAAAATAGATCAAATTAGATAACAAGTTAGTCATAGTGGCATGCATTATAAACCACACGTCAAGCCAAAATGAATTTATTTAAAGTGAAAATAAAACGGCATTGGGCTCACCTCTCTCATTCAGTAAGAATACAAATATGCTTCCAAATTTGCCATGAAACATTAGGTTGCTAAACTATTATTCATTATGTAAACCAGGCTTTGTACTTTACTTGCTATGCTGCATGCAAGTTCACGCTAACACAAAAACTCACAAGCTGAGAGCTGACTAAAGATTTGATCACAGCCACCTCTCATGTCCATATTGATAAATGCCAAGCTTTGCGTGGAAACGACCGAACACCCTGTTTTCTGTCGTATGTTTGTTTCATGAATAAGGCCAAAGAGAGCAGAAACACCAAGCCAACAGGTTTCTCTCTCTGACAAACTGTGTTTCCTCAATCGAGGTCTGTATGTCTGAACACACACACCCCTAAAACCTCCTCAAAAGAAACCAAAGCAAAAGAATAAGATTGTGAATGTAAAAATGTTGTAACTCCTTCATATTTGTTCAGAAGGGAGCCTTCTGGAGGTGTTGAAAACCTTGGCAAATTAATCTGTTGTTCATGGTGTGTCTGCTCATTGATTATAGATCTCAGAACTGCTTCAGATTCTTCCCATGGTGCTTCATGAATAAAGAGCTCAGGACATGAAAGGAATTGATTAAAGGAGCGCCGAAATGAATGTGGACAAATCACAATGCAAATGCTGCTTTAGATTGCTTCGGAAACCAACAATGGTTCAGCAGGTCCTACATTAGGCGTCCTTATCAGATGAAAACACAAGTCGTAGTGTGAATGTAATGTAGAGAGTCAGTGACTGTATTCTGCACAGTATGACGGCCTTAATATGTCTGTTTATGCGCTTTGTGGAAATACAGATGCTTGCATTTGTGCTAATATGCATGTAGAGACTTTTGTTGTTGAGAAACAAGGAAACTTGTTTCCAAATTAAAACCCGTGTTTCATTCACCCATTAATCCGCCTGTCCCATTTCCCCCCCCTGCCATGACTCGTAGATGGGGAACCTACTTATTTGGTAAATCGCATTCTGGACTCGAGATGGAGGGGACGCGGATTTCAGTTCTTGGTGGACTGGGAAGGTTACGGTCTGGAGGAGAGAAGTTGGGTTCCTGCTAGGGACATTCTGGATCACTCCCTTAATGATGATTTCAATCAACGGGTAAGCTCTTCAGGGAGCACCAGGGGGGCGCTCCTAGTGGAGGGCGTACTGTCACAGTTCATGAATTCACTGACTCGTCTTGTTCTGTGTTGTGCTTGAGTGTAGGTGTCTGTGTGGTGGTGGGTGTGGCTGCTGATTACCATCTCCAGCTGCCACTTGTTACATGGGTCTACTTATACTCATTGTGGTGCATCTTCTGTTTGTCAGATCGCTGGGTTAGTTCAGTGTGTTTGTGTCAATCTCCTGCAGGTTCATGCGTACTTGTCTGCCAGTCCACTGCTTTGTTCAGGGAGGATCATTCAAGTTTGTTCTGCCTAACTTTCTCTGTTCCTGGTTTGGATTCTAGTCTGCCTATCTACAGGAGGATCGCTCTGGAGCATCATCTCTCTCACGGGTTACTGCACTTCACCAGTGGTTAGACACTCACAGTGGTTCGCAGACATGGAGATTCAGGTTGTCTATTGGGTCCCTGCTCTGCCTACATCATCGGCTATCTCTCATCGTCTTCTGCTGACTTTAACTAGCTACTTTCTGGTTTTCAAAATAAACTTATTGTTACACTTGCTATTGAATCCTTTGTATTTTTTTTCCCGTCACAGATATAAAGTCAGAATTGTGTGATATAAAGTCAAAGTCAGAATTGTTGGAAAAAAAAGTCAGAATTTCGTGATGATATAAAGAAGTCATAATTGTGATGCTCACGTGTTAATGCATAAGCAATCTTTTACTCTGGAGCACATAGGTACACCCTCCTTCTGTGCAGAATGTTTTCCTCCTTTCATACTCTGTCTTCTCTGCTCATTTATCTCATCATCAATCTGTCCTTTACACCTTTTTTTTACACTCTCTGTCCTTCAGTCCTGCATCAGATTGTTTTTTTTTTCAGATTGTATTTGTTTTTTTCCCCTCCAAAATATTATTTTATATATTTTAGCTCTGGCACATACACTAAAGTTCAAAGGTTCGGGGTCAGTAAGGTTTTTGAAACTCATATTTCTACCACTCTACCACTCTGATCTCAATAGGGCAGATTCAAGACATTCCAACTCTGTGACCCTCACATAACTCAATATATCTGTGCAGCTTTTGAATGTCTCCAGACGGACTCAACTGAACCTCATCAAAAGAGTCGCGTGTACTGCTTTCACCTGACACATCAAACCCCCAATAAAACAATGTCAACACTGCTATTAAATATCGATCTGTGTCTGGAGCGTATATGTGTGTTCACTATCAGCCTACAGCCAGGAATAGACACGTGTCTGCTGTCTGTGGCTGAGTTACACTCACTTCCATCATCCTCACCGCTGGGAAACACACATCAAAAGATGATGACAAAAGCTTCATTCTCACAGACAGAAACCTACTTCAGAGGTTACAAGTTTAACAAGGCACAGAGAGGTCAGACACAAAGTTTCATTCCAAACGAAAATGCAATAGTCTAACATTTGTAAAACTGTAAAACTTTTTCAATCTTAAAAATATATCTAAATGACGACATATATGCTAGTTAGTTCATGCGTTCATGACCTCAAGGCTATATTATTGTAATGCTCTACTGGGTGGTTGCCCTGCACGCTTAATAAACAAACTCCAGCTGGTCCAAAACACAGCAACTCGATTTCTTACTAGAACCAGGAAGTATGACCATATTATCCCGGATCTCTGTGTGTCCCATCTGAAGCCAGCAGCCAATCACAGCACTAGAATGGAGAAGCACCTATTTACATTCTCCTCCTCATCAGAAAAGGATAAATGTACCCTTTCAACAAACCCTGCCTGTTCTGAGTCTCATCTACGTGTTCCAGATTTTAGGGTAACATGACATTTACCCTCAATGATCCAATAGCTGCCTTTAAATTGGTGAGTAGAAGTGAAACACATGAATTTCAGTTTATCCCATTAGGGTAGATTCTAACTTGTTTTTTATTTTTTATTTTTTTTGCCACATGTAACTTACAGTAAAATTTTATCCCAACCATTACTCCTGGTAATTTTCCATAAATATTTAGTTTAAACGTAGAATTAAGTTTGGTCACACTTTATATTAGGTGGCCTTAACTACTATGTACAAACATTAAATACAAGACTATGGATTCACTATGTAACCACATTAACCACATGTGACATCCCAACCAGAGGTTCCCCCTCCTAACCGCCAGAGGGTGCCCTCTCATGTATACTGAACTATTCTCTGTTCCTGTTACATGGTTTCTCCTTCCTATTTAAGGAACCTGATTGCCTTTGTTCATTGCAATGCATTGTTTGCCTGGTGTGTAACTCTAAGGAGTTTCCCTTTGTTGTGTCTTTTCTTGATTTTGGATTATTTGCCTTGTTCTACCATCTACTCTCTTAGATTTGTGGTTTGGAGTTTTCTTGGTTTTTGACACTGGATTTTACTGCCTGGCTTATGACTCTGTTATTTACCCCTTTGCTTCTAATAAATCTTTGCAAATGAATCCCTCAGCTGCTATGTTACACTCATGTTATTCTGGAAAATTCCCACATTTACTTCTAACAAGTTTGTGGTATGTTGGGTTTAGGGATAGGGTTATGATCAGGGGTAAAGTTAACAGTCTAACAACAAATGTTGATTAAATGCAAGTACTGTAAATGTAATTGCAATGCTACGACACGTACATATTTCACAAGCATAAAAAAGGCATAGATGGATTTTAGTGCCCCTTTACATTGCAATTAAGCTATTGTAAATTTACACACAGCTGGTGCTAGATATTAAAAAAATCGTATTTGTGATGTGTGATAAATAACCGTGCATGTACTGCACAATCCCAGTAAACTCTTTTAACGCACATCTGCCTACCTACTCTGATTTGTCTTATAAATGTAACATTACATCTATCATTCTGGAGAGATAGAGTGAAACACACATGTAGTATGGTGTAAGCCATAGAGAGGGTGGCTGTGATTTAAAGGGACACTCCCATAACGCAATGCACCCCCGGGGAAAGAATTCTACATATTGAGCATTTAGATGGTGGTGACAGACTGATGATGAATTAATATACGAATGTGTGAATAAATGCACAGCAGGTGTTCTGTGGGTTCCTCTAGTATTTACAAGAAATTAATGTAAAATATGAATTAAAATATGTCATGTTTTCAGATGATATACTGTGAATTAACTTTATAAATCGATCCAAAATAAGCACGGTTAAAAAATTTGCCAGTGTGGCAAGTCTTACTAGTTACTATATGGGTGCTTCTCAGATCTTGTTTTAAAGATATTAAATATTTTTACTAGAAAATAATACACAAATACTGATTAGAATCTTCATTAACAGTGTATGTCCGGTTGAGTCTGTTGTTTTGTTGTCCTGGGTTCAAGTTAAGCTCTGTTGATCACAAGAAACAATGTTTGACTCGTCTCTCAGTCCCCCCAGCACTGTCCTATACACCCACATCAATAACAACTTGTAAATTTTTGTAATTGTGTAAATCGCAATTTCGTATACGTCTGTATATTCGTTATATTCTGTATCTTGTACAGTATTTACGTTTGTGTGCAATATAACCTTCTAATTCTGGGTTTGTAAAGACAAGCTTGAGTTTACTGTAATGCACTTGTAAAGGGATTCCATGGATTTTAATACTCTGAAATCAACATTAACATACAGTACACAAACAGGACAGTATACCCACAAAGCACTACACATAGCAGAGACCAGTGTCATAAAATCATTTATTAACCTGTGAAAAGTTACAGACAATATTTCCACTCCTGAACTGTCATGACCATGTAAAGCTGACTTTTTACAACAAGAAACATCTAAACACAGTCAAAAATGGGTGATTTACTTTTGAGTGTGTTTTATGTAGCCTAAATGCATTTCTGTTGACACTCACATACTCATGTAAAATAATCCATGTTCATCAACAGTTCAGTAAGGGAAAGAACACATTTTAATCAACCTCCAGAAAAACAGAAGAACTCTTTCTCTGGTCAGCTGCAGTTCTGCCAAAGCATGGCTGCTTACATTCTAATACATCTTCTCCACTTTTCTTACCTTCTCTCTAGGGAAAATGCCCTACAGGCATCTTGACACCTGAACCTGATTGAGCGCTTCCTCTGTGGAACATTTCTTTCTTAAACTCAAGAAAAACTGTGTTTTGTTTGCTCACATGAGCTTTCAGGCCAGACACTTTTAAATCGTTTTAAGAATATATTTTTTTCCCCTGTTCTTGGCATACTGTCACGAGGTGTAGCAGGAATGAAGAGAGGTGAGATCTAGTAGCAAGCAATGAACACAAAATACAAAAATAACCCAAACAGGAAACCGATGACAATAATCCAAACATGGAGATGAAGACAAGGGGAACACAACAGATTTGCATAAGTGTAAACAGTTAATCATTTCGCAGATGCTTTTATCCAAAGCAACTTACAAATAAGAGCAATAGAAGCAAATAAAAACAGTCAAGGACAACAATATGCAAGTTCTGTAACAAGTCTCAGTTAATCTAGCACAGAACAATTTTTTTTTTTTTAATAAATAGACACACAAAAAACGAATAGAGTGATAAGTGCTATTCTTTATTGGCCAGGTGCTGCTGGAAAAGATGCGTCTTAAGATATTTTTTGAAAATGGCTAATGACTTGGCTGCTCGAATTGAGACAGGCAGGTCATTCCACCAGGTGGGAACGGACCAGGAAAAGGTCCTTGTGAGGGATTTCATGCCTCTTTGTGATGGCGCCACAAGGCGCCGTTCACTTGCAGAACGCAAGCTTCTGAAGGGTGTGTAGGTCTGAACAAGCGAGTTTAGGTATGTTGGTGCAGAGCCAGTGGTTGCCTTGTAGGTGAGCACCAGTGCCTTGAATTTGAGTCGAGCGGCTATTGGCAGCCAGTGCAGACTGATGAAGAGAGGCGTGACGTGCCCTCTCTTCAGCTCATTAAAGACCACTCTCGCCGCTGCATTTTGGATCAGTTGCAAGGGTTTGATAGTGCATGCTGGAAGGCCTGCTAGAAGAGCATTACAGTAGTCCAGTCTGGAGAGAACAAGAGCTTGTACCAGGAGTTGTGTGGCCTGCTCTGATAGGAAGGGTCTAATCTTCCTAATGTTGTATAAGGCAAATCTGCAGGACCAGGTTGTTGCAGTGATGTGGTCAGTGAATTTTAGCTGGTCAATCACAACTCCAAGGTTCCTGGCTGTCCTGAATGGAGTCATGGATGATGAACCGAGCTGAATGGAGAGAGTATGGTGAAGGGCTGGGTTGGCTGAGACCACAAGCAGTTCTGTCTTTGCCAGATTGAGTTGAAGGTGTTGTTCCTTCATTCAGGCAGAAATATCTGTCAGGCAGGCAGCGATACGAATACCAACTGTGGGATCATCTGGTTGAAATGAGAAGTAGAATTGAGTGTCATCAGCATAGCAGTGATAGGAAAAGCCATGTTTCTGGATGACAGATCCCAGTGATGACATGTAGATGGAGAAGAGAAGTGGTCCAAGCACTGAGCCCTGGGGAACTCCAGTAGCTAGAGAGTTGACAGGAGGATCTGGTGGTTAACTGTATCAAAAGCTACAGACAAATCCAGTAGGATGAGTACTGTGGATTTGGAAGCTGCCCTTGCCTGTCTCAGTGCTTCAGTAACTGAGAGCAGGGTAGTATCAGTTGAGTGTCCGCTTTTGAAGCCAGATTGGTTGTCCAAGAGGTTGTTCTGTTCAAGAAACATAGAGAGTTGGTTGAACACAACTCGCTCGAGTGTTTTTGCAATAAAAGCAAGAAGGGATACCGGTCTGTAGTTTTCTATAAGTGCTGGATTCAGAGAGGGTTTCTTAAGCAGTGGGGTTACCCGAGCCTGCTTAAATGCTGTGGGAAAGGTCCCGGTGTGAAGAGAGGTATTGACAATGTGAGTGAGTGCAGGAGTAATTGAAGAAGAAATGGCCTGAAGCAGGTAAGTGGGGATAGGATCAAGCGGACAGGTAGTGGGGTGGTTGGAAAGGATGAGTTGGGAGACTTCTGCTTCAGAGAGCATAGAGAAGGAGGGGAGCATGTGTGTGTTGGTTGTTGAGATGTCTGTGTCAGTTTGTGGTGTGGAGAATTGGCTGCTGATGGATGAAGTTTTGTTTGTGAAGAATGATGCAAAGTCATCAGCTGTAAAAGTTGATGACGGAGTGGGGGGAGGAGGACAAAGAAGAGAGGAGAATGTTTTGAAAAGTGTGCGAGAGTCAGAGCAGTTGTTGATTTTGTTGTGATAGTATGTAGTTTTGGCAGTGGAGACATTTGCAGAGAAAGAAGCGAGAAGAGACTGATATAAGATAAGGTCAGTAGAGTTCTTCGATTTGCGCCACTTCCTCTCTTCCGCCCTGAGTCCAGAGCGATGTTCACAGAGAACATCAGACAGCCAGGGGGCAGAGGGGGTGGTGCAGGCTGGTCTGGATAAAAGGGGGCAAAAGCTGTCTAAGCAAGATGTTAGAGTGGAGCAAAGAGTGTCAGTAGCCCTGTTAGTGTCCAGTGCTGAGAACTGAGACAGTGGAGGAAGTGAGGATGAAACCATAGTGGATAGGCGAGAGGGGGAGGGCGAACGTAGATTACGCTGAAAGGTGATCTGCGGATTAGTGTGTGTTGTGTCAGTATGTGGTTAAGAGTGATGAGGAAGTGGTCGGAGGTGTGCAATGGAGTAACTTAAGTGTTGTCTGTGGAGCAGTAGCGTGTGTAGATAAGGTCCAAATTGTTACCTGATTTGTGAGTAGCCATAGTAGACACTCGCTTAAGGTCAAATGAGGTGAGTAGAGAGGTGAAATCTGCAGCCCGGTGTTTCTCAAGGTGGATGTTGAAGTCACCAAGTAGTACCCGGGGAGTGCCATCTTCAGGAAAGTTGGAGAGTAACAGGAAGTTACCCAGTTGACCTGGCGGGTGATAACTACAACATGGATTTTAGCAGGGTGAGTGATAGTGATTGAGTGTGATTCAAATGAACTGTTGCCAGATAGAGATGTTATGGACTCAAATTTCCAATCATTTGAGATGAGCAAACCAGTACCTCCACCCCTCCCAATCGGGCGAGGGGTGTGAGAAAAAGTGAAATTATTTGAGAGGGCCACAGTAGTGGCCGTGTCCTCTGGTTTGATCCAGGTCTCAGTTAGGGCCATGAGACTGAGATTTGAATGAGCGGAGATAGGTGAAATAAAGTCTGCTTTGTTTACAGTAGACTGGCAATTCCAGAGACCAATTGGAATGGACAGTAAAGTGGCAGAGGAAATCAGTACCATAAGCAGATTATTAGGATTACGGTGTCTTGAATACACAGAGCGTGATTTACGGGTGGTAGTAGCAATAGTAGAGATTTGAAAGCACATGGTGAATATGGGTCAGAGAAATAAACAGATGAAAACAAGCTAAATACAAAAGGGGTTAAAGTGAAAGGAAAGCTATACTCAAGTGCCTTGTCGGAGTAGAGTCACTGGTCTTTACACTCTTCGGTCTTCACACTAGGGCTGCCGCGGAGTACCACTCTATTTATACACACTCGTTATTGAATGCTGGCTTAGGCCACACCTCTTCGAAACTGTTCCCTCACGCAAGCCCATGTCACCAACACGTGAACAAATGCTACTTCACCACACAGTCTAAATAACAGCTGATCTAGAAAACAATGAAAAACATGATATAGTACTCACACAGTCGTTGCCTTTCCTGTTGCTCGAATGCTTCTCTCTAACTGAATGTCAACAATGCAATGCTAATATACCACGCTGGCTTAGGCCACACCTCATCGAAACTGTTCCCTCGCACGAGACAACATGAACAAATGCTACTTCACCACACAGACAAACATTCTAAATAACAGCTGATCTATAAAACAATGAGAAACATGATATAGTTGTCACACTGTCTATCCTTGAAAAGACAAGGACAGACAAACACTGACTGAAACACAAGTGTACAAATAACCCTAGGAGAGAAGAAGAGGCTAATGAGGGACAGGTGATGGTGATTTGGTAACTAACAAGGTCAAGACAAAGGAGTCCGAAAACTTAGGCAGCTGACTAACTAAGCACATATTTAATTAGCACAATAGTCATTTCTTACTATATGATATCAAAAGTGGAAAATGTTCGTCAGAAACGTAAACTTACACACAAACTGACCACCAATCGCAACTTTCAGATGCCATCTTTACTTTTTAGCTCAACTGTCAAAGAATCAAAGAATGGAACGCATAGAATTGTGGGATATCAAAGGCAGCGAATGATACATCTATACTGCCTTCAAAAAACAATCAGATGAAGGCCTCTCAGGACACAGGAAGTGAAGCCAACATTATATTTGGACGTGCCTTTTTACCTTGGTATGCATCCTCCGAAGGCAGCATTTTTCAGTTTTCAGATGCAGCCAAAAGCAAAACGGGAATGAACCACAGGGAGCGAACACAGAATATCAAAATAAATGTTTTTGAATATAGAACAAAGGGAACACATGACAGAACCCCCTACCCACCTTAACGAGTGGATTCACAAACAGTCACAACAGTCCAGGAGGGTGTAGAGTGGATGCGGAACAATGGCAGGGATGGAAGGATGAAGGGATGGAGGGCCAGAGAACCAGAGTTGAACCAACTATTCAGGGAACCAGTGCGGATCCAGCAGAGGATGTGGATATGGCGGAGCAGGCGGGACTGAAGACCCCCAAGATGGAGCAGAAGACCACCAAGGCAGAGCAAAAGACCAACATGGCGGGGCAGGAGACCACCAAGGCGGAGCAGGTGGGACTGAAGACCACCAAGGTGGAGCAGAAGACCACCAAGGCAGAGCAGGGCGGGACTGAAGACCCCCAAGGCGGAGCAGAAGACCACCAAGGCAGAGTAAGGCGGGACTGAAGACACCCAAGGCGGAGCAGAAGACCACCAAAGCATAGCAGAAGACCACCAAGGCAGAGCAAAAGACCACCAAGGCAGAGCAGGTGGGACTGAAGACCCCCAAGGAGGAGTAGAAGACCACCAAGGTACAGCAGGCAGGACTGAAGAACCCTCAAGGTGGAGCAGAAGACCACCAAGACCGAAGACTAAAAAGAGAAACTGCTGCTAGATTCATGCTTTTGTGGTCGGCCATTTTATCACAGGGTGTAGCAGGGACAAGGAGAGGTGAGATCTATTAGCAAGCAGTCTTTTTTAAACAAACACAAAATACAAAGACAATCCAAACTGAAAACTGATGACAATAATCCAAACATGAAGATGAAGATGAAGAAGATAATTTAAACAAGGTGACAGGGAAGACAAGAGATGCAACAGCTTTACATAAGTGTAATGACCGACAAACACTGACTGAAACACAAGGGTACAAATACACTGGGTAAGAAGAGGCTAATGAGGGACAGGTACAAGTGATTTATAACCATGGTAACTACCAAAGGAAACTATAGAGACAAAGGCAAAATGGGAACAAACCACAGGAAGAGAACACATGCACATCAGTACAACAGAATATATATATATATATATATATATATATATATATATATATATATATATATATATATATATATATATATATATATATATATATATATATATATATATATATATATATATAGTGTTTTGACACATACCTGTATACTAAGAAGAAGAAAAAATCATATATCCTTGAATAATTTAATCAAGGTTTGTTTGTTTTCAGAAGACAACATCTATATCCTTCTCTCTGGAGAGAGTTTGTGAATGAACAGAAACACATTGAGCGGCTCTTCATTCAGTATTAACGCAGAAAGACGCCATAACCGTCATGCCCTGCTTTTACTGCTGGACACAAGACAGTCTGCCCCGATGCATAGAACATGAGCTGCTCTTATAAGATGTTATGTAACCTGAATTACATAAAAGTTAGCTCTTGTCCTCTCATGTGATTGGCCAAGCAGTGTTCTGAGCAGATGTTTCACTGTTTGTATCACTCTGCTTGTCTGTTTTAGTCTCTGTGTTTCAGTCTGTGTCAGCTGTGATTTACAGTCAAATCACAGCTGCACCAATATTTGCAACAATGGCACATTTGCTCATGTGATATTACTTAAATATTGGCATCTACAGCATATATTAACTGAATGAATAATGTAAATATATTCTAATGTACCCCTCATGATAAATATTATTTGGTTCACAAAGACCAACATTAGCCAGTACAAATTATGTTTTCTGTCTTGATTGACTCCTAATTCATGTTCCCGCTCTAATTGTTAATGATTTATTTTATGCAGGATAAAGATAAAAAAAAAAAAAAAATTGTCTTTATAAATCTTTCAATAAAAAAATAGATTAACTTGCTCCGCCTCTGAAATTACTTTCCAGCTGACATCATCAATCTCTCCTTTTAACCTCTTTCATATAGAGACACCATCTCAAGAAGGGGCAATCAGAAGAGGGGTCAGACAGGCATGGGTCAGGTTAGACAGACAGATCCAGGCAGAAGACAATAGAGGTTAACTCCAATGATTGTTTGATCCCCAAGACAGAGACTTAAAACAGACCCATTTTTCCTTTCAAGACCTCTGTTCCAGCAGGACCTTTCTAAAATCCACAGAGACTGCCTTTACATGTCAAAATGCATCAGATCATTCCAAAACAATGCTAATCAAATGCTCGTGTTTGGCGAGACAGTAAACCACATCACTAACTGGGCAGAGACAGGAGATTAAACCAGAAAGAAACCCACCCCTTGAAACAGAGCTGAAGGAAGAGGAGAGAGTATAAACAAATGTGAGGCAATGAACAAAAACCGTGTGCTGATTATGGAGTGTGGGGGCACCTGGTTAAAGTTCCTGCTGAAACGCTGATAAAAACTTGCAAATCATCAGTAGCAGAATACTTTATTAGGGGCCAGCACCAAAGGTGCAATGGCACCTATTATATCCGTTGGTGTTCCTTTTCTTCTTCTTCTTCTTCTTCTTCTTCTTCTTCTTGGCACACAGATAGAGGACAGTCTGAAAAAGTCACCATAGCAATTTTGGAGTCTCTATCTCAACCCCTCTAGCGCCACCACTTGTCCAAAGTTTGAAGTATGTTTGTGCTAATAACTTTTGAACCATTTTTTTTCCCCTCTGATTCCTTGGGTCAAACCGATTCGAATGCATGATTCAAATTGCACAGAATTTCCCCGTCATTTAGAATTTTCTGAAAAAACAAATTTTTCAAACTCCTTCTAGATCGTTGTTCCGATTTTCATGAAAATTTAACCAGATCATCTTCAGACTATGCAGACAAAAGTAATGGAATTTAAGTCGATTGGTTAAAACGTTCTCAAATAATGCGCAAACTTCGTGTCACCTATTGGTTAAAAGCGATAAACCATTAAATCATTATTATTGACTATTTATGATTTTACAGGTATTTTGCCTAAAATGATCTTCATGGGCCTTTAATTGCTAATTGTTGCAGTTGGTCTGACAGTCCCAGCCATTTTGGCATTTCTTATTGTCTTCTTTGTGCTTGGCTCCGATAATGACTGCTTGCAGCTATATTTTTTTCATAATGTACTATTATGATGTTTGCAGACTTCCTGTTTCTTCGGTATACAAAAGCACAGATGGCAGGTGTGTGGATCTTTGCGGTCCTGGGTCCTCCTTTAGCCCATAGGGTCTTTGAAAATAAAGGGCAAGTATTCTCTGGTGGACCCACAGCAGGTGAGCTGTGCACAGTCACACGTCGACTGACATTTAAATTGATAATGTGGAGATCTGTAAAACCATCTAAATGGCCTACGCTTACAGAGAAGAAATTGTCTCCCATCCATTACCACCAATACTGTTTAAAAAGGCATACCAGGGTGCACTGTCCCAGCTCCAGTCAACATGGATATTGCACTTAATAATAAGAGTCTACGTGATTGTGAGAAAAAACACCAAACAGGAAGATAGCGTCAGGGCCCAAGTTCAGGAGTTTATTTATGGTACCAGACAGGTAAATATGCAGGGGAGTATACAATTGAAGACACAGGAGCGCAGGCTGGATACAGGTTGACAACAGGAGAGTAACATTGGTAAGTATCTTGTTGACCGGATGAGAGATAACAACAGGCAAGTATCTCAACAACAGGTTCACATATCCCCAGGGAAATCACAAACTGAAACACAGGAATTTCTTCAACATGGGCAGCTTCTCAAAAGGTCCAACGTAAACATAAAGTCTCAAACAGAAGATAACTGAGGGAAGCATCAAACCGCAACTTATTTCAGGATTCAAGATTTCAAGACAAATTCATTTCACATCCGTCCATATAACTTACATCCACAGGTAAAGATCCATATAATTGTCCAATAAAAGGGTCCCAGAGCATATAAGAACAAGAATGGAAAGCATCAACAATAGAACGAACAATCAGCAAACACGAGGCGAGTCCAGTGTAAAGTGTGAAGACCAGACAAAGACTGATTGGTTGTGCTGTGCTTATATGCAAGTTCAAACACCAAGTTGATTAACAGCAGGTGTCTCTTTTTCCTTGATGCTTTAAAATAGCTTGAATATAACTCTACACCCTTGCCTCATTTAATATACACGGTTCTATGAATATGCAAATGAGTCCCGCCTCCACTCACTCGCACCAGCTCAGAGATCCATTCGCTGACATGATTGGTTACAAGGTAGTTTGTGACGTCAGCAATTTTAAACCGCATTTTTGAGACTGTCTTTGGTTCACTGACAATAGGGGGACTTTAAAACAGTGCACAGATTTTTGTCTTTCAAGAACTATTCAGTAGGGGTGTAACAGTACACGTATTCGCACTGAACCCTTTCATACAGGACTTCCGCTACGGTGCACGTGTGTACCGAATGCAATCTTTAACAGTTAACAGTCAGCTTGTTTTACGTGTGGAACACACTTCAATCCAAGTTCACGCACAAACATATTAAGTATTCTGTCCATTTTATCATGAAATTCAAACGATAAATGCTGATTTGACGCTTTTTAATGTGACATGACAGATCACTGTATAGGCACGTCAGTTCAAGCAGCGGAGCGGTGCGAGTGAACATGATCATCTCTTCAGTCAAAGAATAAACATGAATGAACATCTGAAGGTATGTTGAGGATGCATTACAACATATACGTTGTGTAATAATCGCTCAATCAGTGTTTCAACGGCAGAAAGACATCAATAAAACGGCTTGTAAACAATGTCACGTAGCATCACATTTACCTCAGACGTCATTCAGTGTCCACAGCTGTTAGTTCACTAGAGAAATCAACTCTCACTAAATATATGCACTATATTAGCCTATATATTCATTATATACTACTGAACCTGTTCGTGAGGTCTTGATTATATAAATCTGTCATGAAAATAACAGACACTGTGTATAAATGATTATATTTCAATGAATTGGAGTAAAGAAATAAGAAATATTAATTTCATAATTCAATTTAGAAGTTAATGCTAAAAAAACTGCCTTATGTGGTTTACATGTTTAATGTGTTTTTAATTTGAGAGTTGATTATTATATCTAAAAATAAATAGCAACTGAATTTAGGCTAATAGTTTGGGCTCCACTGTAAACCCTAATGTTGTCTTTACTTAAACAAGTCAAAGTTATCTTGACTAAATATTACTAGTTTAGTCAAGATACTCAAAAAAAGTCAAACCTATCAATACCATGACTACAGCTGCTGATATGGTCTGAGCTCAGCAGAAGCTAGATTGGGTTAAATTGTCACCAGTTTCAGAAGAAGCTCAGCTGCTTGCACAGACACTTATCAAACATCGGCAGCTAAAATAAACAGCATTACAACAAAAGCAAAGTTCAGACTACTGACACTGATTACAGAAGTCATTTCTAAAGCACTCAAGGAATTCTCGAAAAAGAGAAAGTGTTGTTGCACAAATTAAAACAATAGGTTGCACAATCCAAACTGAACATCTTTATGGAAAAAGAAAGTGAACATATATTGTGTCTTTCTACCTCTACATCCTCAGTTCTTCACCAGCATGAGAAGGTCTGAGAGTGTTTTAACTGTCGTCTGATGTGAGTGTGTGGGAGGTTTCTCTTCATTCTTTATGTTAGGAGAGTCAGCAGCATCACACTGTGATATCAAACATTCTTCACTTCAGAATCGCGTCTGTCTGTCTCATTGCGCGTGGCACGTATAGCTATGAGAGTAAATGTAATGTCTGTCGGGGTAAACGCAGCTGAGGCAAACTGCAGGTTCAGAAGTTCAGCGTCACAAACAGCTCTTTTATCTCCGCCACATACCTGCCAGCAGTGACAACACGGCATCAAACACACATGCATCTCTCTACCGGGTTAAAGCAGAGCTACAAACATGACCCTGATACACACATACACATAGTCATACGGCCCTACAATACATCAACAGTGATGGCCCTGGGCTCTTTTGAGAAGCAGTTTTTGGTTAACAAGTGCTAGATACTTTTTTTTCAGACAGCACTACATCCTCTGATGGTGGTTTAGAGGGCATTGCGGTTTATTGTGGCATTTGATGTTGAGGTTGGAGCAACTATTAATCTACAGAAAAGGTTATTTTATAGAAAAGTTAATTTCTTAAGTTTATTTTTAATCTCTGATTTTGTTTATTTAAAATGAGACAAATCTGATATTATTTTAATCTTATATCTGTTATTTAACAGTTGAGATTGTTCTTTAATGCTGATCAAACCAGCAGAAAACACGAGCCATGGTTTAAAGGAACACTCCACTTTTTTTGAAAATAGGCTCATTTTCCAAGTCTCTTAGAGTTAAACAGTTGAGTTTTACCATTTCTGAATCCATTCAGCCGATCTCTGTATCTGGCAGTAGCACTTTTAGCATAGCTCAGCATACATCATTGAATCGGATTAGACCATTAGCATCGTGCTCAAAAATGACCAAAGACTTTCAATATTTTTCCTATTTAAAACGTGACACTTCTGTAGTTACATTGTGTACTAAGACCAACGGAAAATTAAAAGTTGTGATTTTCTAGACCGATATGACTAGGAACTATTCTCTCATTCCTGCGTTCTGGTCCGGCTCCCGGACATCTGGGCCGCTCGGCCAGCCAAGAGGATCTTCCTCATGGTGCCATGCGATGGCACTGGACGCTTGGTGGACGGCTCGATCCTCCTCCGCCCCCTGGCGGCCGGCGGTGGTTCCTCCTACTGAGGGAGCCGGCAGTGAGTCCCGCGCTCCCTGCTCCTCCCCTAAATGACGAATGGCAGCAGGCTCCGGCTCACAGCAAGCGTCGGCGACTCCTCCGCTCCCTCTCGGACGGCAGCCACCCCACCTCGACCCAGGGGCATGGCAGCGAGCTCTCCGTCCCACCGGTCTTCACTCGCTCCAGTACCATCGCCTCGGGCAGCCACTCGCGGTCAACATCCATCCGCGCTGCCCAAACTCCTCAGCACCGCGATCCCCCTCAGCAGCGAGGGCTCTCCGACAGCATGTCCCTCCTTCCTCCCGGGCTTCGGCACCAATGTAACAAACTTTGTATATTTAAAGAGGAAGGAGGCGGGAACCGGTAAACATTTAAAAGATTTTAATCAAATAAATACAAAATGAAAGTAAAAACACAGGCAGCCCCTCACGGACGGCTGCCTCAAACACAAACTCAAACTTAAAACACAACATAAAATCCAGGCCTTCACTGGTGTCGCTCGTCCTTATATGCCTCTGAGCTTCCTCATGAGAGGACTCGAGACTCGGTGTGACTCGCAGGTGACATTCATTCTCAATCACTCACCGGTCTCGCTCGCTCCTCCCATGTCTCTCGCTCGTCTACCTCACCACAAACAGTTACACTGAAGACGAGCTTTTGAAACGTGAAAGGCAAGAAAATGTGGCTAAACAGACTGGGGCAGAAGGGAGGAGGAGAGCAGATTCGAACTGAGTCAGAGAAGAGTCAATTCACACCCAGTGGTAATTCAAGGAAAATACTGTCCCAATGCACCATGTGTAACATGGATTTTGACTAACGCAATAATATATGAAATATGCTAAGACAGTGCTTATTTTGAAGACAGAGAGAGTGCGCACGATCTGCTCTCTCTCTCTGTCACTCAGTTAACATGCGCCCTGTCACAAGTGCAGGAGTCATCTACATCACTCATGAATCACAATAACTGATCAAATAAGGCTTATGCGGGACAAAAATTTGTTTTGGCAGCCGCCAAATAATTTTCAATGCAGGAAAAACCCTGCACACGCTCCGAAGCCTAGGCACAGAACATAACATCACTAGTATTTTGTACCATAGAAAACTGTAAACAATAAACAATACCGACAATTCCACAAGTTTATTTTAATCAAACTATACATTACCTCACCAGAACTCTGCAACAAAACTACTAATGTTATATACTGTATAAACCAAATGGTCGAGCAAACCCCCACACTCAGTGATTGCACTTCAGAGGTAGCGTTAGCTAAAGACAACAGCCAACAGCAGTGCTTTTTCAATCTGGTCATTCAAGCTAACTAAAAATAATATTATACTTACAGCCATGGGTGATGATACACTTCGTTCTGTTTGGCCATATCCTTTAGACGCTGTACCGTGGTACGGGTAACACTGTCCATGTTTTCCAAATAGTCATCTGGTCCAAAATCCTTTGAGCAAACATGCAATTTCTTGATTAAATCTAAAGTTAAGTTTTTTTTAAATCTATGTTCAGAGCAGCCAACCACTGATTCTTTCGTTCCTTGTTTTTTTGTTGGTACTCTGGGAAACATGACCCTTTGCAAAACACAGAACCATGGCTAATCACACAGGTAAATCCACTACCTAATTTGCTGGCTGCAACTCTGCATTATCTGCAACTACACAAACTTAGTGCCAGTCACCATGGTACGGCAGCAAAGTTCCGTGATTATTACACAGGGATGAGATAATAGTTCCTAGTCATATCGGTCTAAAAAAAAATAAAAAAATAATCACACCTTTTAATTTTCCGTTGGTCTTAGTACACAATGTAACTACAGAAGTGTCACGTTTTAAATAGGAAAAATATTGAAAGTCTTTGGTCATTTTTGAGCACTATGCTAATGGTCTAATCCGATTCAATGATGTATGCTAAGCTATGCTACAAGTGCTACCACCAGATACAGAGATCGGCTGAATGGATTCAAAAACAGTAAAAATCAAGTGTTTAACTCTAAGAGACTTGGAAAATGAGCCTATTTAAAAAAAAAAAAAAAAAAAAAGTGGAGTGTTCCTTTAACTCCCAGTTCTGCAGGTGGGGTACGTTGAAACACAATGAGAATAGAAATATGCTATTATATTCTGTACTTTTATGAAAAGTATAGAAAAGTATATACTTTTATGAATTCTTTTATGAACACAGCAGCGACTGAATGTTACTCCAGATAGTCAAGTAGTGTGAAACCTCCTGCCACCAATCCATCAGTCAGTGTGAACACAGCAGTGACTGAATGTTACTCCAGATAGTCATGCAGTGTGAAACCTCCTGTCTCAGATCCATCGGTCAGTGTGAACACAGCAGTGACTGAATGTTACTCCAGATAGTCATGCAGTGTGAAATCTCCTGTCTCAGATCCATCGGTCAGTGTGAACACAGCAGTGACTGAATGTTACTCCAGATAGTCATGCAGTGTGAAACCTCTTGTAGTCGATCCATCGGTCAGTGTGAACACAGCAGTGACTGAATGTTTCTCCAGATAGTCATGCGGTGTGAAACCTCCTGTCTCAGATCCATCGGTCAGTGTGAACACAGCAGCGACTGAATGTTACTCCAGATAGTCATGCGGTGTGAAACCTCCTGTCTCAGATCCATCGGTCAGTGTGAACACAGCAGCGACTGAATGTTACTCCAGATAGTCATGCGGTGTGAAACCTCCTGTCTCTGATCCATCGGTCAGTGTGAACACAGCAGCGACTGAATGTTACTCCAGATAGTCATGCGGTGTGAAACCTCCTGTCTCTGATCCATCGGTCAGTGTGAACACAGCAGCGACTGAATGTTACTCCAGATAGCCATGCGGTGTGAAATCTCCTGTCTCTGATCCATCGGTCAGTGTGAACACAGCAGCGACTGAATGTTACTCCAGATAGTCATGCGGTGTGAAACCTCCTGTCTCTGATCCATCGGTCAGTGTGAACACAGCAGCGACTGAATGTTACTCCAGATAGTCATGTGGTGTGAAACCTCCTGTCGCCGATCCATCGGTCAGTGTGAACACAGCAGCGACTGAATGCTACTCCAGATAGTCATGCGGTGTGAAACCTCCTGTCGCCGATCCATCGGTCAGTGTGAACACAGCAGCGACTGAATGCTACTCCAGATAGTCATGCGGTGTGAAACCTCCTGTCGCCGATCCATCGGTCAGTGTGAACACAGCAGCGACTGAATGCTACTCCAGATAGTCATGCGGTGTGAAACCTCCTGTTGCCGAGCCATCGGTCAGTGTGAACACAGCAGCGACTGAATGCTACTCCAGATAGTCATGCGGTGTGAAACCTCCTGTTGCCGAGCCATCGGTCAGTGTGAACACAGCAGCGACTGAATGTTACTCCAGATAGTCATGCGGTGTGAAACCTCCTGTAGTCGATCCATCGGTTAGTGTGAACACAGCAGCGACTGAATGTTACTCCAGATAGTCACGTAGTGTGAAACCTCCTGTCTCCGATCCATCGGTCAGTGTGAACACAGCAGTGACTGAATGTTACTCCAGATAGTCATGCAGTGTGAAACCTCCTGTCACCGATCCATCGGTCAGTGTGAACACAGCAGTGACTGAATGCTACTCCAGATAGTCACGCAGTGTGAAACCTCCTGTAGTCGATCCATCGGTCAGTGTGAACACAGCAACGACTGAATGCTACTCCAGATAGTCACGCAGTGTGAAACCTCCTGTAGTCGATCCATCGGTCAGTGTGAACACAGCAGTGACTGAATGTTTCTCCAGATAGTCATGCAGTGTGAAACCTCCTGTCTCAGATCCATCGGTCAGTGTGAACACAGCAGTGACTGAATGCTACTCCAGATAGTCATGCAGTGTGAAACCTCCTGTCACCGATCCATCGGTCAGTGTGAACACAGCAGTGACTGAATGTTACTCCAGATAGTCACGCAGTGTGAAACCTCCTGTAGTCGATCCATCGGTCAGTGTGAACACAGCAGTGACTGAATGCTACTCCAGATAGTCACGTAGTGTGAAACCTCCTGTCTCAGATCCATCGGTCAGTGTGAACACAACAGTGATTGAATGCTACTCCAGATAGTCATGCAGTGTGAAACCTCTTGTAGTCGATCCATCGGTCAGTGTGAACACAGCAGTGACTGAATGTTTCTCCAGATAGTCATGCAGTGTGAAACCTCCTGTCACCGATCCATCGGTCAGTGTGAACACAGCAGTGACTGAATGCTACTCCAGATAGTCATGTAGTGTGAAACCTCCTGTCTCTGATCCATCGGTCAGTGTGAACACAGCAGTGACTGAATGCTACTCCAGATAGTCACGCAGTGTGAAACCTCCTGTAGTCGATCCATCGGTCAGTGTGAACACAGCAACGACTGAATGCTACTCCAGATAGTCACGCAGTGTGAAACCTCCTGTAGTCGATCCATTGGTCAGTGTGAACACAGCAGTGACCGAATGCTACTCCAGATAGTCATGCAGTGTGAAACCTCCTGTAGTCGATCCATCGGTCAGTGTGAACACAGCAGCGACTGAATGCTACTCAAGATAGTCATGTAGTGTGAAAATAGTAGTGATCCGACAAGTGTGAAAATCGTGCAGTCTGAACTCGGCATAAGGGTGTGCAGCGGAGCCAATATCTGTATCTTGTGACGAGTCTCCTGTTCTTCCTGCTACAGCTGGCCAGCGGGTGTGGCTATAGGAGACTCATCAAGTGAACTATGTGCACTTGTTCTTCCCTCTATAAAGCTTGGGCTTTGTTAACTTGGTGTTGCTTGTTTGGGGTTTCTTTACTCCTGGTTTTGGTTTGATTCTGTTATTAATTTAAATTTGGTTCTGTCGGATGCCTTGATTTATCAGGTGTCTGACAGAAATGGTGTTTGTTTGTGTTTATTTCTCCTTTTATATATCTTTTCAATTATGTTAATCAATCTTTTGTTGCAACCTTATCAACCTGACTATGTCCTCCATTTCATTTGTCACGACTTTAAGCCGGTCTGTAACAATCTCAAAATTACTTATCTTTATCTTTATTCAGATGTTCCCTTTATAGTTTCATTCTTTTTGTTTCAACAAGTCTATTTGATTTGCGATTGTGCTGTGCTCATTTCATTTCATTTCATTAATAGGTTCCCGTTCAAGGCCACATCAGTTGCTGATGCTGTGGAGACTCGTCCTTGTAGAACCTGGTGTCTGAGGCACGTGTAACTTCTATCATTGGCCGACGCAGTGTGATGATGTGAGTGCCTGAGTGTATAAATAGGTTGCCTGCAAACACATCATCAGCTTCTTTGTCTTCAGCCGCTTGTGTATCTGCTGTATAAAGCAGTGTGATTGAGGCTGTGAAGTCTTATCCTGTCTTGTCAAGAGTTAGTTGTGTTGTGTGATATGGCAAACAAACAGTTTGACAGATGTGTTCCCCTTGTCCATGCTTTATTACTCCTGAAGATGGACTCAAGTTTTGTGTTATTTACTTATGAGAGGAGAACATGCATTCAGCCCTCAAGGGGGCTCATTGGGATTCATTCTCAGTGAGAAAGCTGCTCCCACATGGCTCTATTTATGACTGAGGGAAGTCAAGCCTCTGAGCCCCCATGGTTCTGGTCCTGCGTCTGCTGAGGCAGCGCGATGACTGTGATCATGGGATCTCAGATGAAACTAGCTGAGGGGCTTGAAGGGGTTTCCCTTGCTTCTCTGGCTAGCGGACTATTTTTTCCGTCATTAAACTAGCAAAAGTGGATTTGGACATGCCCTAAGATTCCTAGATGCTTTGTTTACAGACAGATCAAAAGAACATAAGAATTTTGCATAGTTTTTCTTCCCTTCTAGTCTAGTCTAAAGTCTATGTACTTTTTAAACCATCAGAGAGAAGAGCTGCCAGATGAACCACTCCACAGTCAGGAATCTGAACCCAATGAAGTTTATCTGAAAATCAGTGGTGTCTCTAAGGCATGGTGGTAAGTGCTAATGTGCGAATCAATGTAGTTAAAAAGAGGCTTAGCCAGCAGTCCAGTAACAGACACTATCTGCCAGGAACATTAGTTGAGGAGATATGAGCTTTAGCTCAAACATTGCAGTTGGTGTTGCGAGAACATGGATTAAAATGCCCTTTTTCATAGTATCTGCTTATTTCAGCTGTGTGGTCAGATTTACTTAATAAAAGTAACCTTTCAGCTCACTAAAAATCTGAATTTTTCCATCCATTTTGCAAAATGTGCCAAATGGTGCAGTCATAACCTGTGGACAGGATTGAATTTTAGGCTTGAGGTCTATTATCAGCAGAAGATGTATACATTTGTGAATTATGGAGAAGAAAGCTTTTCTCAACTGTGGATATTGGATATTGTGCAGCACAAGGCATATAAATAATCACATAATCTTAATAATTCAGATAACATTTTGAGTTTACATATCTCTTGACAATATTTGGTAGTTCTGGAGTGAAGAGAAACCCTGCGTGATTGAAAGTCAAGCTGTTGTAGCACACTTTCAACAGTTCAGCTTAGTTCAGGTTCATTCCAGTTTCTTTTGAACATACAAGGACTGAGTTCAAGAGATGCCTTCCTCAAATGTTCACATCATTTGGTGTTAAATGTCTGATAGATACCCAAAATAAACACCCAAAGTGGGTTCTTTCTGAATCCGAAGCTCTCTCAGAAAGCATTTGGATCCAAAATATTGACATTGAATTGGTGAAATCTTATATTGCAAAGAGAGAAGTTCCTTATCTAAAGACAAAAAAAAAAAAAAAGAATAAATAAAAAAAGAAATCCTATAAAAATAATATCACAAAGAAATCGTCATATTCCAAAAATAATTTAAGCAAATAATTTCTTATGATTTGGGATGAAATCATAAGATGTTCTTCATTCTTTCACTATTTCTCTTACACACAGACACATCCTCCGGGCTATTTTGAACATCAGTGAAAACAGTCTGATCCTTAAAAAGGGCTATGCTGCCACATTCCTGCTGTGAATATAGATGATTTTCCACACAGGCCAGGGCTCTTGGATAGAGGGATAAATGAAAATCGATACAGACGAAGAAAGCAGAAACAATGTCACTGTCCCAGTGTATCGATCCACATCTCCTCTGGCTAATGTCCTTGACTCAACAGCTTCTTGTCTTCAGGTCACCCGCCACCAGCAAAGACAGACTTTGGGTTTCTATTGAGTGCGGAAGTGATGTCATAATCACCAATTCTGTCCAAAGGTCAGCGTTATAGATGTGGGGGAGACGTTGTAACATGGGATCAGTTATAACACCATCACTTTAACCACTTAAATTTATGTTTCAGGAAAAAAAAAAAAAAAAAAAAACATGACAACCGCCTACCTGAAATGAATATGAAGGATTTTCAAGATATATTACAAATTTTGAGCAAAAACATTTAAATGTGGATTCAATCATGTTAATAAAAACATTATGAATGGTCAACGAAAGAAGGTAAATCTGTTGTATATATACACCTCTTATCGTTGATTAGATTTATTAGCTCAATGTGCTCCTCTCGTGTTTAATTAGGTTTAATTATCTGACGTGCTCCACTTGTGTTTAATTAGGTTTAATTATCTGAACGTGCTCCTCTTGAACTTTGTTAATAAAACATCACTTTGTGAACAGGAGTGGAATTAGGAGATCACACACACCCTCAGTCAGAAGTTCTGGAAACTCATAATTCATGAACAGTAAGGTCTGAAGAGACTCAAGTGAAATCATACAGGAGAGAAGCCAGTCAGTTGAGTTTGTGGCAAACCCTTTTACAGTGCTTGAGTATTGTTGTCTTTCAATGCATTTGATAATGTATTCTCAGAAAGTAGAACTGAAATGACATTCATTACAAAATGATTAGTTAAAACATTTCAAAATGCACCTGCAGACAATTTTTCCAGTCATGAATGTTGTCATGAGGATTTCTTAAAAGTACTGTGCAAAAATCTTGTCTTGTTTGAGCTAAGTGACTCGTCACACCCTTAGTCCCTTTAAATGCAAATGAGCTGCTGCTCCCACCCCCTTTCAGGAAGAGGGCGGAGCTTCAAGAGCTTGTGTTAGCAGCTCTGATTACCTCACGCAGACACACACTGAAAATGTCAGAAACTGTTCAGCCTTTTATGTTCACACCAGAGTCGGACAATGATGGAGAGACTCAAGAAGTAGTAGAATGAAACATGTAGAATGAGACAGGACGTTTCTGAATGGATAGTTCATGAATTTATGAGTTAACTATCTTCAAGTCATCGATTAGCATATTCTGTCATGATAATCTATAAATCGCTGGTGTGGGAACTGTTGTAAGATGAGCCAGAGAATATCTGCTGCATGAAGAGAGAACAGGGATAGTTTAGTTTAATTACGGTTATAACTTATGTTGTCATCTTGCTTTATGACATGCTATTGCATTGTGTTCGTACTGTATTACAATAAATGTGAAAGACGGATGACAGCTTGAGCGACTCCCAATGTGCTCGACTACAACAACTCTTCCTCTTCTCAACATGTACCTGGGGGCGGGGCTTATGTAAATTTTAGGGTTAGTGATGTCACTGACCCATGAAGAAGCTCATTGTAGTCCCTACCAGCCGTTTTTGTAGTTCTTAAAAAGTGATTCTGTAAAATAAAATATCTCCCTTTGCTTTGAACTGTGAGGGTTGTAACTTTGCAGATGTTGTTTATGCTCAGACAGCAACATTACACACTGCCTAAAGTTAAAAAAGTCTAATCATAATCAACCTCCGCTTTAAAGTGTAAATGGGCTACACTTAAGGCAGTGGGCCAGCCACAGTTTTCAGAACTAGGAGCTGCAGTTGCTTGAACTATATGTGAACACTCGCACTGGGTGGTGAATATATGGCATTAATCTGTTTATTCAACTAAAAAAGGATGGAAAAACAGAGTTTGGTGGAATGGCTTGGAGAAGATGCAAAGGGAATTCAAGATACCTTTCAAGAACCTTTTAAGATATTCCCGTTTCTCATCTGACAGCTGTATCGAATCATGACTTCACTGCTGTTTTCATAGACAAAAAAAACAAACAAAAAAACAAACATCAGCTTTCAGACATTGCCTTGCTGTCTGTCACTGAAGCCCTGTGGCTGGCAAGTGCTGCCACCAGATCATCTCTCCTCATTCTGCTGGACCTGTCTGCAGCATTCAATACAGTAAATCATCAGATCCTCCTGTCTACCCGCTGGACAATGGGCATCACAGGAACAACACTACACTGGTTTAAGTACTAACTTACAAGTAGATTTTTCAGGGTATCTTGGAAGAAAGCCATATCACATCAACAATCCACTGGGTGTACCTCAGGGCTCGGTGCTTGGCCCATTTCTCTTCTAAATAGACGCAGCATCACTGGGGCTTATCACTATCACTGGAATATACTTAAACTAAACTTTTAGTTTTTGGGTGTTTTAGTTTTTAATTTTTGGGGGTGTTCCAAAATTAATAAATGTAAATAACTACCACAGACATTGGGGGACCACCATTAGATCACACGACTGCTTGAAACAGTCTTAAACTATTACCTCCAAGCCTATATACACTATATTGCTAAAAGTATTCCAAATCATTGAATTCAGGTGTTCAATCACTTCCATGGCCACAGGTGTCTATAATCAAGCACTAGGCATGCAGACGCTTCTACAAACATTTGTGAAAGCGTGTGTTGCTCCCAGAAGCTCAGTGAATTCAAGTGTGGTACCGTGATAGGTTGCACCTATGCAAGAAGTCCATTCGTAAAAATGTCCTCACTACTAAATATTCCATGGTCAACTGTTAGTGGTATTATAACAAAGTGGAAGCAATTGGGAACAACAGCAACTCAGCCACAAAGTGGTAGGCCACGTCAAATCACAGAGTGGGGTCAGCGCATGCTGAGGCGCACACAGTGCGCAGAAGTCGCCAACTTTCTGCAGAGTCAATAGCTACAGACCTCCAAACTTCATGTGGCCTTCAGATTAGCTCAAGAACAGTGCATAGAGAGCTTCATGGAATGGGTTCCCATGGCTGAGCAGCTCATCCAAGCCTTACAACACCAAGTGTAATGCAAAGCGTGGGATGCATTGGTGTAAAGCACACCGCCACTGGACTCTAGAGCAGTGGAGACGTGTTCTCTGGAGTGACCAATCACGCTTCTCTGTCTGCCAATCCCAGGGACGAATCTGGGTTTAGCGGTAGCCAGGAGAACAGGACTTGACTGACTGCATTGTGCCAAGTGTAATGTTTGGTGGAGGGGGGATTATGGTGTGGGGTTATTTTTCAGGGGTTGGGCATGGTCCCTTAGTTCCAGTGAAAGGAACTCTTAATGCTTCAGCATACCAAAACATTTTGGACAGATGGTATGGCCCCTTGCTGTTACAACATGACTATGCACCAGTACACAAAGCAAGGTCCATAAAGACATGGATAAACGAGTTTGGTGTGGAGGAACTTGTCTGGCCAGCACAGAGTCCTGACCTCAACCTGATAGAACACTTTTGGGATGAATTAGAGCGGAGACTGTGAGCCAGGCCTTCTCGTCCAACATCAGTGCCTGACCTCACAAATGCACTCCTAGAAGAATGGTCAAAAATTCCCATAAACACACTCCTAAACCTTGTGGAAAGCCTTCCCAGAAGAGTTGAAGCTGTTATAGCTGCAAAGGGTGGGCCAACTCATATTAAACCGTACAGATTAAGAATGGGATGTCATTAAAGTTCATGTGCATGTAAAGGAAGATGTCCCAAATCTTTTTGCAAATAGTGTATGTTACAGCTATACAGTAGCATCATTCTAAAATTGTGGGGATGAACCTGATGAACCAAGTTTGCATGGATGAACTGTGAAAATGCAGTAACATAATACCCAAAATACTGTTCTTTGAATATTACATGACAGGATCTATGCACTGTTGAACATTCATTGATTTAAGGAGTAGAGCTCTTGTAAAAGGGGAATTAGACCAGCAGCCCAAAGGAACTGAAGCACTGAAGGAAGTTAATGCATCATTACCCAGCATTTACCCAGAGGTCCTGTTCTCTCACCCCAGCCCAGACAAGCCCAGCTCAGCCCAGGACATGACGGCCACATTAGCAGAGGAGAGTGAGAGAAAATGAAGAACAAGGAAATAAAAGGGAGGAGCAAGAAAAGAAAACGATTCCATGGCTTCAGATCTTTTTAGCAGAGAGTGCCTGTTATTTTCAAGGCTATGTGCGGAGAGTGGAAATGTCAAGTCAATTAAAACAGAAGATAACTTAGACTGTTGTTTCAAACACTCTGTCGTTTAGCATTAGCATTAGCTCTTTTATCATTAAGAGAATACGATATAAACATAAAGAAGAATAAAAGTCTCAGATTTTCAACAAGAAAAAAAAAGTGTAGGGACTTGATGTGATGGTGTAAAGTATATAAGACACATTTAAAGTTCAGAGATGATTTTTTTCTTTACAATAACATTAACTGAAGAATTGTTTACAATACTACTAGGAATATGCACCCTCTATGGTATGAATTTTTATTTCACCCCATTTTTTGGGCGCTTGGGCATCCCTGATAAAATATCCCCCAACAATATGCTATGAAGGTACTAAAACGGTTTTCTAAATAAGTGGAATAAGGAAAACAAGCAATATATGCATTGGGAAAAAATTATATTTCGATGAACAGCAATCATAATTTTTCCCAACCATTCACAAATATCAAACAATCAAATAAACAAACTACTACTAATGACCCCAACTGCTGGAACAATGTTCCTTCCGCCCATAAAATGTTTTTTTTTTTTTTTTTTTTTTCTGTTTCCATTTCCATTTCCTGTAAGTATCAGTAGATTGTAAAAACATTGACTATTGGTGCGTTTTAGTATCAGTTGTTGTGGGGTTTGTTGAGGGCAACACCATGCTATAGAGGGTTAAGAACATAAATAGGTACAGTTTAGATTTCATGTTAGATTTTCATATTGATTTAAGATTCTGTTCACTGGTTAAATGAGAAATAGTGATGTTTGTCACATAGTCTGTGAAACAAATATGAGTCCTGAGTTCCATCAGTCACTGCCATCATCTCTGCCCTCAGGAGAGGCACAGCCACACAAAACCTGCTCGCTGAAAACGTCCTGCACAAATCAATATATGAGTTGATGAAAAACAATAATAAAGACAGTATGCACCTTTTATGGATTTTCCTGCTTGTGTTTAGTTCATTAGGTTGAGGGTTAGGTCTTTGCACTTGCTGTTGAAGCCATGTTCATTTTCTAAGTCTGTTTCAGGTTTTGTATTTCCTCCTCTCATTTAAACTCTCATTTAAACTCATTTAAACTTCCTCCTCAATTTAACTTGATCTTTGTGTTTGAACCTTTGGTTTAAATGATGCTTGCTGGATTTATGAAGAGTTTTATCTCTGCTATAGCGTCTTATATTATGCTAAATGCCAATGAGGGAGGAAGTATACTGTATATAACAATAAAATTCCTCCAAGAATTGTCATCAATCTGTTGTTGTATTGCAGTGAAACATCCAGCGGTTTTACAAGCCTTATTCACGCTTGGTCACGGCTGAAATCTTGGTATGTCAATCCCAAAACCTGAAATGTGGTTTGACACCAAGTGTCACTGTGAGAAGCTATTGCAGCGAATAATATTACTTTCTGCTATCCGAAAACTTTTTACAAGGGAAATGACAATAATTCAAAAGATTTGGCTGGCTTCTCAAGACAATAGGCGTCTTGTCAGTAACTTAAGTAAATGGTTATGTGATTCCTATATGTTTAAAGGACCCACAATTATACTTCTGTCCTTATTTACTGACAGTCATGTCATTCCAAACCTGCATGACTCTGACAGATGGATATGGATGCATAAGATGTGATTTGAGGCTGTGTCAGGAATACAGAGATTTCTGGAAGCACAACAGGAGATTCTCATTGGTTAATGGATTCCTACTCCGGAGAGCACAGCAGAGTGTGCTTGTTAAAATGTCTCGACTTGTGATCGCATGGTGGAGCATCACTCAACATTCTGGCAATACACCATCTCTACTGATAATGAACAGATGGAAACATCCTCTGCCGTACAGTGAGTGTGTCTGTTTATACTGACATTAGTTCACACTGTGTGTTTAAACGCACAGGTCTAGCGCTTGAGGGCCAATGAGGGCCTTAAAGGCCAATGTTCTGCCCCACTGCATACAGTAATTACGGAGACCAGAGAGGCCGTGTGTGTGTGTGTGTGTATATATTTTTAATGCTAGAATAAAGGTTAATGAAGCTTATGACACTTCCACACTTCCAGTTAATTCATTACAGACTGCACGTATCTTCAGATTTGGTGATGAATCTGTGCAGAATGAACAGCCACTGATTTTGGTAAATGCTCTGAACTCTAGAGGTGTGCTGAACACTTCATAAATTACATATCTGATCCAAAAATGTATATGCAAGGAAAATCTCTAAAGGGTGTTCACCCATGAGGAGAACTTAACTACATAATCTAAAATAAAGAAGACATTAACTCTTTCCCCATCATTGAGGTTATTTTCCATAATTTATGATGCACTGCTTCCTTGCCATTGAAAGAAATGTCTGTCAATCCATGTTTTCACTGTTTTACAGTAGGGGGCACTATTACGCATCTTCTGAAATAGTACAAAATCTCTGGATCCAAAAAGTGATAGAAGTAATACTTACGCACATGTAAAATAACGCAATCATTAAACATTAAACAGCATATGAATCAAAACTGCCTAGCATTACTGAATGAAATGTCGAACTCATGAAGAAGAAATTACTGTGAAGTTTTGGGGTGTTGATGGACTCAATCTACTCCAGTCTACTCAATCTGTCATAACCTGCCGGTCCCACGCAATGATTCTATTTTAGAAACGATTTCTATTTCTGCAGCGTCACGGCTGGAACAACAACACATGGCGATGATAATCTCAGGTAGTGTTTATGTGCTTTATTTAGTGTTAAAAGCGTGCAATGTGACTTTGAATATCATTTGGTGCTACCAGCTTTGCAACGTAGTCAGGCGTGGATTAACGCACAGGCTTGCCTTGGCTGCAGCCCACATGTGCAGGGGCCCCGGATTTGCCAGATTTTTTGTTTTTGTTTTTCTTCAGGCAAAAAAAAAAAAGACCCTCATTGGCCCAAAAGAAACACAAAAAAGGCAGGTGATTGGATGTGACTTGGGTCACATCTGTCCAATCAGCTGCTGGTCAAATCATGTCTATAATTTTCATTTACATCACCACTATTGCTAGACGGGCAAGTACGATAGTGGAGCACAAAAACGGAAAATACAAAGGTAAAAAAGAACAACGTAACCAAGATATACAGAAAAAACTGTATATATACAAATCCTTGACTGGATACTTCAAGGCTGCTGAATCTTCATCCAGTCGAGGACAAGGTCCACAGCAGGAGGGCTGCCAGCTAGCATCTGCTGTTTAAGGCTGGTTCTATTTTTTCGCGTTATGAAGAGCGATCAGGTATTTATTTTTATTTTTCATTATTATTCTGTATTTACATCACTCAAATAGTGCGCTTAGCCAGCTAAGTTACAGAGAAACTGGTAGCCAGGCAACAGACGTGACAAATCCTAAGTTAACCGGGCTGAGAATTCCGGGCCGAGAATGGTTTGTAATTGTGCCATGCCATACCAGGCACAAGTGGAAACACAACTGGAACTGTTCCTTACCATTCTAAGCACCGTTTGGCCCAGACGGCGGAAAAACGGCAACTGTACACCTGCTCATGGGTCGGTCAGCCACGCCCGCACCCTCAGCAGAGATGGATGGAATCTCTCCGCCGTTTTTTATTATTGCTTTGCTTTATACACAGTTTAGTGTATGGCACAGTGGTTTGTGCCTCAGTAAAACGGTATTCTGCACTGATGCAGATTCTGTAGGCTACCTGTTGGTTTATATGGTGTGTATATACCAGTTCACCATATTTGCGTGTGGACCATGTATGGCACTAAATGCATTTTTCCAGAAAAGCATAATGATTAAGAGCAGCCTAGGGGCCCCTGACCACCTTAATCCGCCTCTGAACATAGTCATACTAAAAGTAACAATGGATAATTCACTTCATATCTTGAGAATTAAACAAATGGAAACAAGAACGTTCAAACTTCAACTCCCACCTCCGACGGAGCTTTGACTGGATCCCGAGGGAGTCTGGACATATTGAGTCCGAGTGGACCATGTTCTCCACCTCCATTGTCGACGCGGCTGCTTGGAGCTGTGGCCCCAAACCCGGTGGTGGACACCGGAAGTAAGGGATGCCGCCAAGAAGTAGTCCTATCGGGCCTGGTTGGCTTGTGGGACTCCTGAGGCAGCTGACGGGTACAGGCAGACCAAGCGGACTGCAGCCCGGATAGTTGTGGAGGCAAAAAATCGGGCCTGGGAGGAGTTCGGTGATGCCATGGCGAAAGACTATCGGTTGGCCTCAAAGAGATTCTGGCAAACCGTTCACCGCCTCAGGAGGGGGAAGCAGCTCCCTACCAACACTGTTACAGTGGAGATGGGCAGCTGTTGACCTCAACTGGGGATATCGTTGGACGGTGGAAGGAATACTTCAAGGATCTCCTCAATCCCACCAACACGTCTTCCATTTAGGAAGCAGTGGCTGAGGGCTCAGAGGTGGATTCATCCATCACCCGGGCTGAAGTCATCGAGGTAGTTAAAAAGCTCCTCAGTGGCAAGGCACCAGGGGTCGATGAGATCCGCCCTGAGTACCTCAAGTCTCTGGATGTTGTGGGGCTGTCTTGGCTGACACGCCTCTGCAACATCACGTGGTGGTTGGGGACAGTGCCTCTGGACTGGCAGACCGGGGTGGTCCCTCTTTTCAAGAAGGGGGACCGGAGAGTGTGTTCCAACTACAGGGGGATCACACTTCTCAGTCTCCCGGGGAAAGTCTATGCCAGGGTACTGGAGAGGAGAATTCGCCCGATAGTGGAACCTCGGATTCAGGAGGAACAGTGTGGTTTTCGTCCCGGTCATGGAACACTGGACCAGTTCTGTACCCTTTCCAGGGTGCTGGAGGGTTCATGGGAGTTTGCCCAACCAATCCACATGTGCTTTGTGGATTTGGAGAAGGCATTCGACTGTGTCCCTCGTAGCGTCCTGTGGAGGGTGCTCTGGGAGTATGGGGTCCGGGGCCCCTTGCTTAGGGCTGTTTAGTCCCTGTACGACCGGAGCAGGAGCTTGGTCCGCATTGCCGGCAGCAAGTCGGACTTGTTCCCAGTGCATGTTGGACTCCGGCCGGAGAGTGTCCGGTTTGGGAACCACATGATTTCGTCGCTGCTTTTTGCGTATGACATTGTCATGTTGGCCTCCTCAGACCAGGACCTTCAGCGTGCACTGGGACGGTTTGCGGCCGGGATGAGAATCAGCACCTCCAAATCTGAGGCTATGGTTCTCAGTCGGAAAAGGGTGGCTTGCCCACTTCAGGTTGGTGGAGAGTTTCTGCCTCAGGGGGAGGAGTTCAGCTATCTTGGGGTCTTGTTTACGAGTGAGGGAAGGATGGAACGGGAGATTGACAGATGGATCGGTGCAGCTTCTGCAGTAATGTGGTCGATGTACTGCTCTGTCGTGGTAAAGAAGGAGCTGAGCTGTAAGCCGAAGCTCTTGATTTACCGGTCTATCTACGTTCCTACTCTCACCTATGGTCATGACCGAAAGGACAAGATCCCTGATACAGGCGGCCGAAATGAGCTTTCTCCGCAGGGTGGCTGGGCGCTCCCTTAGAGCTAGGGTGAGAAGCTCAGTTACTCGGGAGGAGCTCAGAGTAGAGTCGTTGCTCCTCCACATCGAGAGGAGCCAGTTGAGGTGGCTCGGGCATCTATTTTGGATGCGTCCTGGATGCCTTCCCGGGGAGATGTTCCGGGCATGTCCCACCGGGAGGAGGCCCCGGGGAAGACCTAGGACACGCTGGAGGGATTATGTCTCCTGGCTGGTCTGGGAATGTCTCGGGGTTCCCCCGGAAGAGCTGGAGAAAGTGGCTAGGGAGAGGGAAGTCTGGGGGTCTCTGGTTAGACTGTTGCCCCCGCGACCCGGCCCCGGATAACCGGATAAGATAATGGATGGATGGATGGATGGACGTTCAAACTGTGAACAAACAAGTATATTCTATGACAAAGACTGTTTTAGTAACTCAGTATGTATTTTTAGTTATGGTTAAATGGTGTCATATTTGTGAATTTGATTATCAAATCAAATCAAATCACCTTTATTTATATAGCGCTTTTAACAAGTCCAATTGTTTCAAACCAGCTTCACATTGTTAACAGGAAAATAATGCAACAGAATTTGTACAGCCGTTCTGGTGAAACGGTGATGTTATCCGGCTAATTTCAAGTATCATATAGTGTCAATGCGGGCAGATTGGTAATATAGATGAAATTTAGGTGTCCCCAACTGAGCAAGCCAAAAGCCAGAGGCAACGGTGGCAAGGAACCAAAACTCCTTCAGGGTCAGAATGGAGAAAAAAACCTTGGGAGAAACCAGGCTCAGTCGGGGTGCCAGTTCTCCTCTGGCCGACGAACAAACAGTGTATGATTATAATTCTGGCAACATAGCAGGTCTTAATTCATATTAGGTAAATAGATATTCGTAAGATTATTCGAAAGATTGGAGTCATCACGCCGAAGACGGGTTTATGTACTTATCCATTTCCTTGTGAGTGCCGCCAAGATTAATCTCTGGCTGTACACTTGCCACGAGAGCCTGCCCAGCTTGGTTGTGGTTTTTGGTTGATTTTGATTTGATCTCGTAGTCGCATCGCATCTGATGTGGACAGACTAGTTGCTTGATGCTGGAATCTTATTGCATCATGTTAGGACACGGTATATATTACTGACTGATGAACAAAATATTTTCTATAATCTGTTCAGTCTAGCTATATTGTATGTTCAAATATCTATACAAAATATTCTGGGGTCCATGAAAGTTTTGTGAAAATGATGCTGGCTGGCAACTTAAAAATTAAAAAAAATCTGGCGGGGAAAGAGTTAAAAAGGAATATTTGCCACTTAATGTCTCTGGGTGACATTTGTGACCTGCTACTGATTACCAAAGAAACGTATAGTAGTATTGTAATTGCAATGTTTGCCTGGCAGGTGTGAAATCTTTACTGTCCTATTAAACACTCAAAATTCATTGTGTATTCTGAAACTGGACATTGTGTCACCATATAAACGGTACTTTAAAATCATTTAGCAGGCCATGACAAATCGTTATCTAATTCACATATTCTTCAATACAGTATTTGGTCACTGTTTTGAGATAGAAGTGATTATTGTTGCAGAAAGGTATTCATTTGTGACAGGAAAATACAAAAAAAATGTCAACAGAGTGTGGTTGTCATCCGTTGGTAAATAAATCTTACAGGTGCCTCAATTTTTTGTGATATCAACTTCAAATTTGGAACACAGCTTGGATAGACTTATGGCTTTGATTCTAGTAATTTCTAGGGATGGGTGTATCGATATGAAGTATCGATACTGATGTGAGCATCGAAAAGTATCAATACTCAAATAAAAATATCGATACTAAGGTGTTTTTTTTTTTTTTTTTTTACCAGTAATTTGTAATTTTGTATAATTTAAGTAATTTTGTTTATTTAAAAAGATTATTTAATGCATACAATACGAATAACCTATGTTACTGAATAGTCTAGAACTATTTTCCTATTTTCCCTATTTAGACAGAACCAATCAATCACAGAGAGAGCGTTCGCTCACTGATGACACTATTCAAACAGGGCTGCGTTTCCCAAAATTATCATAAGAAACCATTGATGCTTTTGGAAATGCAGCCCAGAAAAATACTCATCAGAAGACAAAAAACGTTGTTATTTCACAATAAAAAAAAAATGAAATTGTAGCCTACATAGTGCAATTACTCTCTTTAAATTTAATGTTAAAAGTTGATGTTGATCATGTTCTATTCTGTAACTAATGTTAATATAAATCATGTCAGAATAAAAAGGTTGCATTTGGCATCACTGGCAGCATCTTATGAAAATTAACCATGGTTTATTTTTTCTACAGTGAATGTAGTTCAACTAATATTTGTAAATTGGTTACCACTACAAGTAAACATATTTTAACCATGTGTAAACAAAAATATGATAAGTTGCAATTATATTATATAAGGGATATTGAATGTTAAAATACCTTTCAAATATAATGTTAAGTGGGTATCTTTACCCATTTTACTCTTAGTAAGTTTAATAATTTAATCATTAAAAAGTTCAGTTTAGAAGTATTGTATCGGTATCGATATCAGTGATACTGGCCTTGAAAGTATCAGTATCGTATCGGAAACAAAATAAGTGGTATCACCCATCCCTAGTAATTTCAGTAAAATATTTTGTAACAATCAATTAACAATTACCCTCACAAACCTGCAGGTGATTCTAACCTTTCATTGAAGTAAAACAACTGAAAGTGGGGGGAAAATCTCATTACTAAATAAATGTTTTTCTCCCAAACCCCTTGGCCACAATTATTGGCACCCTTTTATTAAATCCTTACAACCTCATTTCCCAGAGATAACAGCTCTCCTATAATGTCTGATGAGTTTGGAGATCAGAGATCATTCCTCCATACAGTTCATATTTCTTCAGTTTAGCCACTCATACTCTATAGGGTTCAGGCCAGGGAACTGGGCAGAAGCTTCATTTTGTGTTGATTTTGGTGTCTGTTTTGGATCATTGTCCTGATGGAAGATCCAACCACAGCCCATTATAAGATTTCTAGCAGAGGGGGCGTCAGGTTTTGAGTTTTTATCTGTTGGTATTTGCTAGAATCCATGATATCCATCTCTTGACTCTGTCCTTCATTCAGTGCAGACGTGTTTTCACTCTGCTCCCGCTGTGCTCTGGCGCTTTATTTTGTCTTTCTTTTTCTCTCTGACCCGCTGTTTGCTGGACTCCTGAAAATACTGAAATGGAATTGATTAACTGGTCAATCAGCGCGATCGATAGGATTTTCTCACAAAGGAAGGGTGCCCCGGGAGAACCCACTTGCCCGGACGGGACCTTTGCTGCAGGGTACGTGAGGGACGCATGGAACAACTGGCAAGTCCTGTGCCTGGAGGCTCTGTCTGTGGAGGAACGCTGAAGATTTATACATGATTGGATTATTGATGGCGGGGTTCCTATTCTTTGGCTTTGGGATTGCCCTGACCTATCGGAAGATTGGTAAGACAGCTGCAAGCAAATTCACCCAGCCTTAATGTCTGTGGAAATTAAGGAATGCTTCGGGGCTGTGTGTGACCGTTTGAAGGAATTAGATCAGAGAGTGATACGAATTGGTCAGATCGGTGAACTTTTACGGACTGTAACCGGTCTGGCCATGAGACTGGACGTAATGTCTAGGGAAACTGCACAGACCGGACGCGAATGCTGAGGATCAGAACTGATTGATTGATTATGATCCGGACAAATTACCGAAGATCATCAAATGGATTAAAAAATTGTATTTGCCTGACCTAATCAACTACCCCACCGAACCTCACTTGTCCCTATCTCTCGGTTGGGAGGTCAGCCTGACAGCTTGGTCTGCTATCTTTCCCTGTGCACTGCCTTATCTCCCTTCAAGGACAAACCATAGAACTGAACTCGAAAACATCTGAAGTTATGGCTAACATTCTCACACAACACAATCTCAGACTCACTCGCACCATACACACCCGATCCTATCCCAGCCCCCATCCATCCGTCTGCCTGTCCTGTCCTTATCTATCTCCTCTCCCACTCCATACAAAAAATCCCATCACGTGACCACGTGTACTGTGTTATGTTATGTTTTGTTGTGTTTGCTATGTAATGCTTGCCAACTGCATTCTTGTATTTCTGGAGAGCGTGTGGCGGCGCCTGAAAAGGCTGCGGCCCGGAGGATTGCTCCAAACTTCATTTCGTTATACTGTACTTGTACATGTGTAATGACAAATAAACTTGAAACTTGAAACTTGATACCTTGTATCTAAACAAGATGTCCAGGACCTCCAGCAAAAAAATAGGCCCACAACATTAAAGATCCAGCGGTATATTTACCTGTGGGCATGGGGTGTTTTCTTATTCCTGTTTGCACCATCTGGTGGGTTTGCTGCCAAAAAGCTCTTTTCATAGTTTCATCTGATAACAGAACCAGGTCCCGTCTGAAGCTCCAGTCATGTCTGACATCTGAATCTGCTGGAGTTTGTTTCTGGATGAGCCAGGAGGATTTTTCTTCAAACCCTCCCAAACAACATGTGGTGATGTAGGTTTTTGTTTGGCTTTCTGACCCCATGACTCAACTAATCTCTGCAATTCTCCATCTGTGATCTTGGAGAGTCTTTGTCCACTCAAACTCTCCTCGCTGTGCATTAGGACGATATAGACACACGTCAGACTTAAGTTGATTGGAACTTCTTAATTATTGCCCTGATGGTGGAAATGGGGATTTTCAATGTTTTAGCTATTTTCTGACAGCCACTTTCTATTTTGTAAAGTTTTTGCTGCACATCAGAACTATAGTCTGTGGTTTTATTCATTGTGATGATGATTAAGGGAATTTGGCCTTTGTGTTTATATTTATCATATTTATCATATACCTAATATTTATACTCCTGTGAAACAGGAAGTCATTGCTGGACAATGGTCAACGTGGTGTGTTAAAGTGCCAATAATTGTGGGCAACATGCATCGGAGAAAAACATTTATTTCGTAATGTGAGTTTCCCCCCACTTTCAGTTGTTTTACTTCAATGAAAGGTCAGATTTTTGAGATTTCTTTTTTTTTTTGAATGAAAGATCAAAAGGATGAACAATGCAGATTCATTTTCACAGCCGCCTTTGCTCATATTTTCCAAGGGTGCCACTAATAGTGGAGGGCACTGTAGCTGACTCCATCCCATTAATCTGAGATTTACTAGCTGCTTCTCTTTAAGACTTTAAAATAATTTCCATGGTAATCCACACTACGGCACAAATATGTGATGTTCTGCAAAAGGATAGTCCTTTAGTGAGCGGCAGGAATGCTTCATACCCTCACACGCAAGAATACATTATTAATAACTGAGATTACACGGATATTTACTCTGAAAAGTGATTAGAGGGAAGGAGATGAAGCCACTTACAGTACTTGCCTATAAGCCGAATATTGATTCAATTCAATGAAAGCTCAGCTTCTCATCTCTAGCTTTCAACACCACTCACAATTAACCACGAGCAACAACTCCACCTCGGCCCGCCTCTAATTGAGCTGTCTAATGTGATTAGGGTATAATGACGATCTATCCGCCCATGACAGATCCATGACCAGAGAATTTCTCAAGCTCTTATCATCTTACCCATAATCCCCCACTCCACCGCCTCTCCTCCAGGTTTAGTGCCATGACTGTCAAGAGGGATAAAAATAACACTTTTCCCACAATAGAGTTTTGCAGCTGCAATTCCCTTATCCAGTTTCCAGCAGCGTGGCCTTAATCAGGTCAGAACTCTTTACAGCAGCTTCTGATGCCAGATAAAAACAGACTCCTTCATTTCAAGTGCTGCTTCCAGTTATCTGTCTCGCACGATTACAGGAAGACACTCAGCGCTAAGTGTGCGCTGCACTGATGGACTCTCGTATACTTCTCAGAGGTCATCAGTCTCCGGTAGGCAACCACACAACAAAAGCCTCAGAGAAACTACGGACACATAATGGAAAAGAAGCTAGCTAGAAATTACTGAACTGAAGAGAAGGTGTGTGATTGTTAGTGAACAACATAGTAGTCAATGAGATCTATGTATTACAGTTGTATTATTGAGAATCCAGTGTGAGAACATAGGCAGCATTATAGGGTCACTCAGAGGGACAGATCAATTGTGGTGCGTTGATGTCACTGTAAATGCACTGCAAATGTTGAGAAAATCATAAGTGCGGAGGCGTTGTGTATGAACATGATGGTTATTGTAGTTCTAGACTAAATGTGAGCGCGCTTTTACTCATCTCACTTGCACAAAAACACAGTCAGTATTCCTCAAAATTAATAAAAACTGTGAAATGCAAAATCAGAATACTATGCAAACCTACAATAATTAAATATTTTAAATAAAGCAAATATTTTTATGCATTTAATCTCACTTTATTGACCAATGTACTTGCTGCTGATCTTCGATGATTCAGTTAAACCATCAGCAAAAATGACTTTAGATTTTTTGTTTTTATGTGAAATGGTGAACTGTTTTCTACGGAGCCTGGCACGTCACCTATAGGAGAAAAAAAACAATCTGTGCCAACCATTTTGCAACCCGTTCCCTCAGTTTATAAACCGTGATCACAAATTCTTAAACTGTTCCCTCAGTTTAACAAATCGTGCCCACGGATTAATAAACCGTAACCACAAATTTCCAATCCGTGCGCTCAGATTTTGCAAACTGTACCCTCGGTTTTTAAATCCGTTCCCACAAATTCACAATCCGTGCGCCGGGCTCCGTAGTTTTCTCCTGCGTCTTATTCTTCTGTTATCTAGAATAGCGGCACAAATGTTTGTTTGACTGGCGCCCTCTACTGTACACATGTGAATTAATGCAGTTCTTAGTCAGTTCTTGCTTTCCTGTAGCTCAAACAATAAGAGCGTGGTGCTAGCAACGCCAAGGTCATGGGTTTGATTCCCAGGGAAAGCAAGAACTGACAAAATGTAAAAATGTGTACCTTGAATGCCATGTAAGTCGCTTTGGATAAAACACAATATTATAATGCATTACTTTCCAAAAGTAACTTTCTCCAACACTGGACTTGTGTGTAATAACTGAATGTGGATTTTGTGGCCCACAAACATATGCTAGATGTAAGCTTTGGCCCAGAGGAAGCTGGAGATATCAATGAAAATTTTTTTATTATATTTTGGGTCTGTTTGTCACAAAAAGCATAATGACTTCTTTATCTCTCCTTTTGTGTTTATTTTGGGTGTTACCTTAAGCCCTTGAGGTTTTTATCACATTTTCTTTTCCACCAGTGTTTTATATGTGATGTCATCATTGATGGCAAGACAGCCGGTCACAAAATCAAGCCCCGTCCTACATTTCTTTCACTCAGATATACGGCACAATAGGGAAGAAAAGACTATTGCAACTTGGAGTTTTTTTTTTCTTCTTTTACAGAAAGTCTAATTTAATAGAAAACAATTACTGCACAAATTGCCAGGAATTAAAGTGCATTATTTTACAATAAATTACTGAAGTCAGAAATGTTCAGTGAAATTAATGCATGCTGGGTAATTTTCTTATGAATTATTGTTAATCAAAATGATGCTGACATCACAGTAATTTACTGCTCTTGTTTTACTGTGAATTCACATGATAAAGTTGTCTTTAATCATGCCACTGTATGAAATTATATTGTTTATACTGTAATTATTTTGAAGTCACCATGATGGTGATCAGTGTTCCATTTCCTTGGGATCTTGGACCTTGTGTATTCATATTTCTGATCTAGCCAAGTCAGAAGTGTGACAATGACAATAGCATTTAATATTAATAGCATTATATCAGCATAAAGATTTACCAATATCTCATTTTTAAATTTATAATTGTTTGTATATGGATATTTTACAATAGGGAAGCAGCTGCTGAGATTTATCATGCAACACAATATTTGTTTTTCTTCCATTACCTAATGATGCACAGACATCAATACTTGACATACAAAACCCAACAATGGTGACACTCAATAAATAAAAATAATAATAAAGATAAATTCTGAACATTACAAAACAAACAAACAACACAAACTGCTAAAAGTGAAGCAAAAATAAGTTCAGCAGATAAAACCAACAAGAATCAAGAAACTCCACAGTATAATCTATTCATGCTGCACTGCATGCTGGGTACCTTCATAGTACGTATGCACAGGAGGAATACAGTATGCAGTTGGACACAAGAGAAGTCCTACTGTGGAATTACTGTGAAAGTCATGCAATTATTAAAGGTGAGGTAAGCGATATTTGAAAAATCAGGCTAACACATTTCATTCAGTAACATTAGATAGTTTTGATTTATATGCTGTTTAATGTTGGTGATCGTGTTATTTTACATATGCATCTGATTACGTACTATCGCTTGTTTTTTGCATCTTCCTTTCCTGTGTTTTGATCAGGAGATTCTGTACTCATTCAGAAGATGCGTAGTAGTGTCCCCTAGCATCTAACAGTGAAAACACAGAAACCTGGAAAATTCCATGTTTGGTGGGGAAAGAGTTAATAAAGTAACAGCACACTCTCTTCACTCTCCTTGTCCAGGTCTAAAATATGTATGATCCATATTGGTGATTTAGGAATATATAAAACCATGCAAATCATTTAGCTAAATATTAACCTGAATTGGTAAAATAGCTAGTTTAATCCAAAATGGCAGCTATGGGTCAAAGTGAGCCAAATGCTGTGGGGTAAATTGAGCCAGCGTTTTAACTTACCCCACCATAAGGCACTGTAGTTAAGTTAAATCTCTGAGGAATAAACTGGTATAATTTCAATGTAATGTTACTGGTTTAGTTTATCATTTTCTTTAAAAAAAAAAATGTTTATTTGATAGGACCAGGGCTTGACATTAACACCCGCCAACCCGCCATTTGCGTGTGTATTTCAGCTGTGGCATGTAACACAGTCACTCCCACTAGCCACTCTGGTGGGTTGAATTTTATTGTAGTCTTCTCAAAATTGTATGTGAATTGCGTTGCGCATTATAACCAATCATACTCGATTTTGTTGAGTTTATGATTGCAATGTCTAATAATCAGAGGCGTTCACATTAGTCATCGCTGAAGCAGAGATGTGTGTGTGATGTACCCAGAATATTCATTCATCATACAGTGTTTTTGTTCTATTTCAGCAACGAAAATAGTTTAACAAAAATAACAGCAGAACCATAGCGCATCTGATGTGACTGGCATAAAATTGGCTTGACGCTGGTCGTTCGACAAGGGAATTTAGGCACCGTGTCTAAAGTTACATGTATAAGACATTGGTATATCTTACACGTTTCTAACTTCAGGTATGATGCACACTCTTTAGATTTTTTTATATTTAATAAAATAAATTATATTTACACCAAAAAATCTTATTTTTTCAGACAAGCAACTGTTAGTGTTTCTCTGTCTAGATTAAGGAGCTTTACACAAAACCGTATCAGAGCTAAATAGGCCTATTTGATGACCTGTCATGTTATACATTTCATGCAGAGTTGATTTTGGTGTGTACAGTTGTCATTTATATATAGCCAACAACACATTTCCCAACAACAAAATTTGAGCCAGTGAAAATGCTGAGTGGCTAGTAACTTAGGAAAATCATTAGCCATGGTGGCTGGTGAGGAAAAAAAAAAAAGTTAATGTAAAGCCCTGGATAGGACCAATGTACAAGTACAAGGGTTTTGGGCTTGTCCTCCAATCTTTCTGTGAGATCTTCTCTCCAGATTACTGAGTTTTATTGTTTTATTGCAGGGTGTTGAATCTTAGTTTTGGCCTTCCTTAACCAATCCTTACACCCCCAAGTTTGTGCAATTGTGTGTCATCAGCACAATATGGAAACATATATAATTTTCTCTGATGAAAATAATAAAGGACCCAGGCAGCTTCCTTGTGGGACTCCAACGTGGGTTTTAAGTTTCTCAGACACATGGGTTTCCTTCCAAAGACTGTATTGTGCTTTATACAGATTGTTTCAGAACAGCTTCACAATAACAAACTGGAAAATAACAGTGTTAATTTTCCAAATTCACCAATATTGAAACAATAAATATTGAATATTGAAGTGAATTGGAAGCACTAAATCATCCATAGGTGTGAGAGTACGTGTGTGGATGGAGAGGTGGCTTTTGGGTGCTTTCCATTGAGAATTAATACATAATTGATTGTCATGAAATATCACTTATGTCTGTTTTAAAGCAGTGGGTGAGTAACCCTTACGAAAAAGACATGTATTGTACACGTAACTGTTCTATTAGTATGCCTCTTTGAAACAAAAAATAAGAAAGTATACTTTCAGTCTACTTTTTATGTACTTCTCAGAAATATACTTAACCCTTAAATGCATGACTGTTTTGCCAATCATTCTTATATATTCGGGTCTTTATCGACCGGATCTATATCTAACATGGATAGATCTCTACCTGTCATGATAATATATAAGACTCCTGATATTAGAGTAACAATTACAGAAGAATAAAATAAAGCAAGTTACCTTTTGGAGCTTGAAAGGGTTCAGTTTGAGTAGATTTTTTATACCAGGCATCATCACTGTCCTCGTCAGAGCTCATTTCCCAGTACATTCAGCATCTGGCTCATATTAGCCATCTCACACATATTCTCAAAACTCATTTCCAACGTCTTCAAAATCAATATTTTGATCGCTGACAGCTTCTTGACCAGATCCATCATCAAGTGACAGTGACACTAATATTTGAATGTGTTCAGTTCTTGCCCTGCAGTAAATCGCTGAGCCATTTCAAGTTTTGCAGATTATAATTATTATTGTTTCGTTTTCTGTCTGAGGTAACTATGAGTGAAACGTCACTTCATCATTGCGTATTGCCACCTTGTGGAATAAATGTGAATTGCACTTATTTGTCATTATAGATTAATTTATTGTTGTGCAGAAAAAAAATATACGTACAATCTTACACACCTCAGGTCATTAGCGACCCTATACAATGTTTTACAAAAAAAATAGTGGAAAAACAGGCATTCAATTATAATTTTTTTTTCTTGTTATATTGTTTATAATGGATTGATTGAGGAATACTAAGAAGGTTGATGTCTAACTTTAAAAAATGAATGAGGAGGAGGGTAGTGAATGACGTCCCGGGTCACTAACGACCCGATTTAGGGTTAAAATGACATTTAAGTATACTTGACTTATACTGACAGAAAAAGTCTAAGCATATTTGGTCTGTACTTGTACTCCAGCAATCCATGTTTTCACTGTTATATGGTAGGGGGCGCTGTTACACATCTTGTGAAGGAGTACAGAATCTCCTGATCAAAACACAGACGAAGAATAAGCAGAAACAAGTGATTGGCCCTGTCCCAAATGGTACACTTCATGTGCACTTTCGGTCTTGTGGACTTACAATGGCCGCTGGATGCACATGTCCATTAAGTCCACAAGGCCGTAGGGTGTCCCATTCGTCATTTAAGCTTCAAGAAGGGTGCCCGTGAGCGCCTCCTTTGTGGCTGCTATGAGCCCTCGATGCGCACTTCAGCTGAGTCTGCAAGTTTGCGATCTATGCAGAAGACTTCTACAAGGCAACAAAGCTCAAAATTTTTTATTTGGACCAGCCCTAATACTTTTATATACAAAAGTGGGCCAATTTAGTCCCAAGCAGTATTGAAATAGTATACTTACAAGTACACTGCTAGTTACACAGATATTAGTATACTTTCTACATAAAGTATACTTAAAAAAAATTCAAACAATGACAGCTCATACTATTTTATACAGTTTTAAAGACATTTAATTTAAAGTCCTCATGAAATCAAAATTTACCCTATTTACTTTGTTAGCACACATTACAGGTCTTAGGATGAACAATTAATCCATGCAAGTTAATACACAGAAAAAAAAAATTGTTTGTTGCGGTAATCTTTAATCAAAATCTGAAAAGTAACTTCCGGTCTGTAAACGGCATTCCTTCTCAGATGATGTCAGTTTGACAGCTTATGTTTTAAAATGCTTAACCACTCCCCTCCAACCGTTAGTCTGCTGTGAGCGAGAGATGAAGAGGAGGAGCGCTGAAGTAAAACCCTGCCCTCTATTCAATATTCCGTTTCACCTGGAAATACATCACAGCACTGAAGAAAACTCACTTGCCACTTCTGGTTCACTGGGAATTTAAGTGTGAATATAAAGGTATTACAGAAAAGCTAAGATTAAAATGGTGAATGACAGGTTGTTGTTATTAAGATGCGTTTGATGATTTGGTCACAGCATCATGAAATCCACCACAGGTGCACCACCTTTGCAGTAAGGAACTAGCACACACACACACACACACACACACACACACACACACACACACACACACACACACACACACACACACACACACACACACACACACACATGCACCCATGTGGTTGGATCTCATCTGCCATGCAACAGCACAGAGTACCCACAAACCACCAACGTTCCCCTGGTGCCACCACCAGTCAATCAAGGTGACCTTCAAGAGGAACAGCTATGGATCTCTTGGGGCTACCGGTTTGCGTGTAATTTTGCATAATTGAATAAAAGGCCTGAGAATATGAGTCAAACACTAAGCGTATCCTTCAAAAGTCAAGGTGAGCACAAATAGCAAACATATCATTGTATAGCAGGTTAGTTTATAGAGATTATAGAACAGTTTTAGATGAGACTAAGTGTTTTCTCTTGAATGTATTTGGTGAATTGCCTATTCTGTGAAGGATGAAAAACATCTGGTTTTGGTCGATTTCCATACGCAGCCAAAAGCATTTGGGAAACGTGTTGGTTTCTCTTTGCTTTGAATTACAGTGTGTTCATATGAAAGGGGAACATGGATTCTAGTCAAGGTCAGTATGATTTGCTAGAGTAAAGACAGCATGAAATTACATAACATAAAGTATCTTCTGTTAGAGAGAGAGGTTCAGAGTAATAAGCGAGGACGAGCAAAAATACAAGTGTGCTAATTTGTGCGACACAGCCTATAAACAGGCATGAGTATCAGAGGAATGTGAAAGCACATGAAAATCATCTCATTTAAAGCGTGTGGATTCCCTGTGACCTCCCTCCAGGGAAAAATGAGGAGAGAGATGAAAAGTAATAACTGCATTTATTATCTTTCCTCTGTCGCTGTACGTGTCAGATCGTTACCCGCGGCAAATTCCCTCAAGATCAGTGATACTTAAGAAAAGCAGGATGAGAGTGAAAGAGTGTTGGATATATGAAAAGATGACTCTAATAATTTACACATCGCTATTGTCAAGGAATGACAGATGGCTTCACATCTATAAAGGATCCATTGAAACATAGTTAGAAAGAAAAAATAAGAGGAGAAAAGCTAATCCGTCTACGACAATGGAAAAGTTATGCAGATTTGAGGGCCATATTAAGTGTAGGCTTGGTTTTACTGGGAATCTACTGCATTAATTATCAAGCTGTAACTAATGCAGTTTACTTGTATATAAAACTGAACCACACACAGGAGAGGAAAGCAAGGTTTAAATCAAATCTGAAAAACAAAGTTCTCCACTAAATGTAGGATTTAAAAATCTTGACATTTCAGCTGTTTGAAGATATTCTATAACTTAATAATAATGCAGTCAAAATTAGCACATTAACGCATGCAATTAATTTTTTCAGTTTAACGCGTTAAAAATATTTAACACAATTAACGCAGCATCCGTTGTTTCTGTCATCCTTTGACTCTGTTAACATTATATGATCATGCTCTTATTCATGCAAATGCTTTTAAACCATTTAAGCACCACAAGACAGAAGAGAACACGCTGTCTGTGAATGTCCTGGCTATGACACACACACACACACACACACACACACACACACACACACACACACACACACACACACACACACACACTCAGAAAGACAGAAGAGAACACGCTGACTGTGAATGTCCTGACTATGACACACACACACACACACACACACACGACGCTCAGAAAGACAGAAGAGAATGCTCTGTCTGTGAATGTCCTGACTATGACACACACACACGACGCTCAGAAAGACAGAAGAGAACGCGCTCACTGTGAATGACCTGACTATGACACACACACACACACACACACAACACTCAGAAAGACAGAAGAGAACGCTCTGTCTGTGAATGTCCTGACTATGACACACACAGGGACACACACACAACGCTCAGAAAGACAGAAGAGAACACACTGTCTGTGAATGTCCTGACTGACACACACCACACACACACAAACAAACAACACTCAGAAAGACAGAAGAGAACGCGCTGTCTGTGAATGTCCTGACTATGACACACACACACAACGCTCAGAAAGACAGAAGAGAACGCTCTGACTGTGAATGTCCTGACTGACACACACACACACACACACACACACACACAACACTCAGAAAGACAGAAGAGAACTGTCTGTGAATGTCATGACTATGACACACACGACGCTCAGAAAGACAGAAGAGAGCGCGCTGTCTGTGAATGTCCTGACTATGACACACACACACACGACACTCAGAAAGACAGAAGAGAACGCGCTGTCTGTGAATGTCCTGACTATGACACACACACACAACACTCAGAAAGACAGAAGAGAACGTGCTGACTGTGAATGTCCTGACTATGACACACACACACACACACACACACACACACACACAGCGCTCAGAAAGACAGAAGAGAATGCTCTGACTGTGAATGTCCTGACAGTGACACACACACGACGCTCAGAAAGACAGAAGAGAACGCTCTGACTGTGAATGTCCTGACTATGACACACACACACACACACACACACACACACACACACACACACACACACACAACACTCAGAAAGACAGAAGAGAACGCTCTGACTGTGAATGTCCTGACTAGGACACACAACACACACAACACTCAGAAAGACAGAAGAGAACGCTCTGACTGTGAATGTCCTGACTATGACACACACACACACAACACTCAGAAAGACAGAAGAGAACGCTCTGACTGTGAATGTCCGGACTATGACGCACACACACACAACACTCAGAAAGACAGAAGAGAACGCTCTGACTGTGAATGTCCTGACTATGACACACACACACACACACAACGCTCAGAAAGACAGAAGAGAATGCGCTGTCTGTGAATGTCCTGACTATGACACACACACACACACAACACTCAGAAAGACAGAAGAGAACGCGCTGACTGTGAATGTCCTGACTATGACACACACACACACACAGCACTCAGAAAGACAGAAGAGAATGCGCTGTCCGTGAATTTCCTGACTATGACACACACACACAATGCTCAGAAAGACACGCCAGTATTGAGTTCTCTTGCCCGTTTTGTGGAGTATTCTCATAAGTCTTAAATTAGTTAAATAACATCTTAAATTAGTTAAATAGCGTCTTAAATTTGTTAAATAATGTCTTAAATGAACTTAAAGAGTTGTGAGGAAATAAGATGCCGGTGAAGATTCCACAGTCGGCCACCAGAGGTCTCACTCACCAGAGTACTGACATTCATGTCTGGCATTAATGTTCATCTAAGAACAAAGGGAACAGAGAAAACTGTAGCTTTAATAAGGATTAATCTATATTTAACTTATTATTTTGCAGTTAAGACTGTAAAGTGTTTGACAACTTGGGTGTATGGCAGTGAAAGGCTCACTCTATTTTTTTTTTTTAAACTAGATACAATGAGATGACATTATTTTACTCGCCTTTCAACCATCAAACTTTAAAAAGACATTTAAAAGTGTAAAAGCATCAACAAGGCACTTCCATCAAACCAGCGGTGCAACTCTAATAATTTTTTTTTATTTTTTTTATTTTATATACAGTATGCTACTTCTTGTTAGATCTTTATAGCTCTCTGCCCACTCTAAATCATACACAGAGATCGAGATGTTGTTATTTCTGGATTATGTGCCAGGGTCACACACTGCATCCTATCCTAGTCATCTTGCTGGAAAACGAAAGACTCCTTTGATAGGTTTGTGGCTTCTTTCTCTCCTCCTCCATGCAAAACATATCTGAATGTCAAACTAATCTTTTCTTACATGCCCTATAGGTGTGTAAAGGGAAAGTATAGGTGTGTTTTTAATCTTCTCCAGGTTGGACTCAGTAAGACATGGGTCATGAATACTGGTATCTTTTCCGTATTTCTTATAGTCCCCTAATTGATTCAAAGGCGGCATGGCTGTATCACAGTCTGCATCACATATGATGTGTTTTGTGATGTAATGGTTAATCCCCGCTCTGAGAGTCATCAGACTTCACGTCCGGGTTTCCTCCAAAGGAAAGACAAATGTGTCTGTTCAGAGTGACGCATAAAACTCTCGCAATGAAGGAGGAAAACTGAGTAGGTCTCCAAACCAGAAAGAAATCTTTGAATGTGTTAATTGGCCATTTCATTTTTTTGTATTAGCCTCATTCTTGTCGTTTTCTATCGGTTTGATTTCTGCCTATTTTCTGTTCCATTTCTCATTTAATGTTTTCTTCTTCTGTTCGCCAAGTTCTTGTGCCTCGGCCAATTTATCAAAATTGCCATATTAAAATGCCACTTATTTGCCATAAGTAAAATGACACCCCCAAAAATCATCCACTTAGCTAAGTGAGGTAAATAGGAAATGATTACAATAGCTGTCTCACTTGGTATGCAACTGTAACTGTATGTTACTATGGCAACACACTCATTTAGATTGGTGCTCAAACTGACTGAGGGAGTTTACACTATAGATATATATACGTAGATGCCTCATTAGAGACTGTTTCTATGGGCTGCTAATGCTATGCATTAGCTGTCCACCATTTTTGCACGGTCAAAGCCGGTCGTGAACGCATTTTGTGAACATTCAAAAGTTGACTGTGCATCTGCAACCATAGTTATACGCATGCATGTATGATTATCTATATCTGCAATAGACTGAAGCAGATGATTTTGTAGGATTTAATTTATCATTAATGGTAGATAATTCTTCATATGCTAAAAATATTGCCGTTGTTATAAATATTATTGATCATCAGAGAACCCTACAGACAAATTGCTCAGTTTTTAATGAAAGCAGTGAACTCATTATAAACAAGTTCAGTGGAAAGAAATCATAAACCATCAACCAATCAGCCATCAAAATGAATAAATTATACAAATAGTAATACATTTGTAATGTGTTTAATAAACATCAATATAGCCCATTTATTCAAACCATGTTTAAACCTCATAAACTAGGTATTATTTGAAAGCTTAAATTCTCAAAAATCATCCTGTTTTGCAATCGTTTTATAAAACAACTTTATAAAATTATGAACATTACTAAATTTAAACCATTTTTAAGAACAGGGAAATGATAAATTAGGAGTAAAAATGATCAATTATTAGACATTTATTTAAAATATGATTATATATAATATATATAGATAACATCTCGGTTACGTATGTAACCCTCGTTCCCTGAAGGAGGGAATGGAGACGCCACATCGGAGTACCGACGAATAGGAATCTCACTCGTGAGAGCCAATCTACTTCGAGTGTAACTAAAATGAGCCAATGCACATTGGAATACAATGATTGCACCAGGTGCTCATGCCATGCCGTGCAGGTATAAATGAGACACAGGTGATTGCATCAAATCAGCTTTTTGCTGAGGAGCCGAGTAGGTAGACAGACACCCCCAGCAGGGTACAGAGGACATGGCGACGGGATGTACGTACGTAACCGACATACGTAACCGCGACGTTCCCATTCAGTTGGTCACTCTCGACGCCACCTCGGAGTACCGATGAATAGGAATCCCTACCAAAGTGCCATGGCCTCTGCCCCCTTCCAGTGCCCTGTGTGAGCCACTTGAGCTCTCTTACCTGATGAGACAGGGCTCACACCAGGAAGTCCATCACTGCTGTTCCGCATGACCCGCTCAGTGATTATTGGATAACACTGGGAAAGCGTGCCCTAGAGAAGGGAACGTTGCGGAGCCCACATCTTACCCCAAAGGAGTTATGTGGAGTACAATGCTGAGCCGTAGCCCGCAACGAAGGAGGGGGCTCAGTCCCAGTGAGGGAAGGCTCTCCCAAGGGAAAGACACGGGAGAGCCGGGGCCTCTCAGTGCTTCTACCCATTTGAGGTGAGAACACAGGAGGAGACTGGCTCTACACGTAGGCTATAGAATCTAGCGGACGTGTTGGGTGTCGCCCACACTTCTAGTAGAGTGTGCTCGCACCCTGAGTGGACAGGGCACACCTTGTGCTTGGTAAGCCAAGGTGATGGTATCCACTATCCAGCGGGCCATCCTCTGCTTGGAGACAGCCTTTCCCTTCTGCTGGCCTCCGTGACAGACAAAGAGCTGATCTGAGGTTCTGAAGCTTTGAGTTCTATCCACGTAGATCCGCAGAGCGTGGACGGGACAGAGCAAAGCTAGGCCTGTGTCTGCCTCCTCCAGGGGCAGCGCTTGCAGGTTCACCACCTGGTCCTTGAAGGGAGTGGTAGGAACCTTGGGCACATAGCCAGGCCGGGGTCTTAGTACCATGTGGGTATTCCACACAAGCCCGACTCTCTCGGCAGCCTGAGAAAGCATGGCCATCACCTCCGGATCAGTATTCCCGGAGGACACGTCATCTCCAGAGAGTTCTGACCCTCCCTCCGATGCAGCGATGGACATCTGGTCCTCGAGAGGAGCCCAGAAGGATATGGATGGTGCACATCTTGTGGATGGCCCACCACGTTCCAACGGAAGCTCTACTGGCTGTGGAGTGCGAGAGGGATAAGGGTTCCCCGGGGGATGGTTCCTTGGGGGAAACGCGCTCACCGTAACCCTCAAATCGCCCGAGCTACTGCCTGAAGTAACTCTCTGTGGAGGGTTAGATCAAGGCAGAGGCACGGGGGCTCCACCCCTTGCGAAATGGAGCCTCGACCGCAACTCCGAGATGGACATCGCAGCCTCAAGGTGAGAACATGAGTCATCCACCAGCGCTGCCTCAGTGTGCTGAATGCCCAAACACGGGATACAGCACTGGTGACCATCCCTCGGTGACAGGTAACCACCGCATCAAGAAACACACAGATAGAATGTCAACTTGAAAAAGACGCAAGCTCTATCTGTGTTGGCTCTTTCAGAAGGACGCTCTCCTCGGTGCTGAAGCATGCTGGCGGAGGGGTCGTTGTGACACAGTCAGGGGACAGTGCAGCCTGACGTGCGCGCTCTCTCACATGAAGGCGTTCTCTTACCAGCCGTAGGAACGGCTTTTCAGTGCTCTCCACCTAGTGCACCGAACCAGTTGTGAGAACAGCCCTTGTGATTGTTCTGACAAACAACAAAGAAAGATGATCGAAAAACTACACGACCCGCTGCTGTGCCGTCACACCAAGAGGTCGCTCCCGATCGCTTCCGAAAGGCGGCTTCAGTCAGGACTGCGAAGTAAGGAGTGATATCTGGCGTCACCATCTACCACTCGGCTCCAAAGCAAAATGCTGATTTGATGCAATCACCTGTGTCTCATTTATACCCGCACGGCATGGCATGAGCACCTGGTGAAATCATTGCATGCCAATGTGCATTGGCTCGTTTAGTTACACTCGAAGTAGATTGGCTCTCACGAGCAAGATTCCTATTCGTCGGTACTCCGACGTGGCGTTGAGAGTGACCGACTGACTGTTGAGAGTGACCTACATTATTTGAATGCACATATATTTAAAACTGCATGTAAGATGTGTAAAAACAGGGCTCTTCATGGTCGATCTTTTACATTCGTCTGAACAACAACATACTCGCTGAATGAAAACACACTTTCACTCTCTGACAGTAGGGCGCACTTATGGAACAGCAGAAATATGCCTGTTTCTCTTCTTTAACTACTCTTAAATTTAGTTTAATTCAAGCACTTTCAAAGACCAATGTTTGTTTTCACATACTTTCCAGTCCTTGAATACTGTGTCTGAAATTCAAGAACTGTGAAGCCTGTTATTAACTAACAAATGTTACGTGTTTTTGTGTAGATCCAAACATTATAATTGCTAAACTAACACAATACATGAAGAACGTGTCATATTTGTTTCGGTGTCTGGTGCTCGGTGGGACTTTTATGTTGTAGTTCTCTGTGCATTGTCTCTGTGTTCTTTTCTGTGTCCTGTTTGCTGTGGAGTTTTTGTAATGCTTTGTAGGTTTTCATGTTGATTAGTCTCCAGGTGTTTCCCATTTACCACACCCCTTGTTATCTCATTAAGCTAGTCTTGTGTATATATATAGCCCTTGTTTTCTCTGGTTCTCTGTTGGTCATTGTTTGGTGTTGCAGGTGCATGCTGTTCCCTGTTCCCTGTTCCCTGTTCCCTATTCCCTGTTCCCTGTTCCCTTGCTAGTTTGTTTTGTTCCCGAGTCCTGTTTTGATTGGGGTTTTTTGTTATTAAATTCTCCCTGCATTTGGATCCTGCATCTCTGGATGCCGCCTGTTATTTCCTGGTTTTCTGACAGAACACGTTAGCTAACATGACATTAAAAAGTAACCGTAGTTAAAAACCTGTAATATTGAGTTAATACATAGGCTATAAAAACACAAACCAACACATTCTCATGTTATCCCATTTCTTCTAAAATTTTAATGGCGCTGGGTTTTACAAAATTTTTTTTTTAAAAATGCGAGTAATGACAGCCTCTGACGTGTTGACGTATGTTGACCATTCTAAAATGGTGGTGCGTCGACGTGCCTGGAACGGTTGCATGAGGCATCTACGTATACATACCTATGGTTTACACACCTATAGATCAGAAAGATCAGAAAGGCGATCAGCACATCCTTGAGTTGCTCTGGGGTCAGACAGATCAGACCACAACCTCAGAAAGTTACTATGTCTGATTTCAAAGCAACTGATGGTAAAATTTTACAGAACAGCACCTTAAAACATCAACTTGCGCACTTGACACACTCCCTACTTCTTTTTTGTGTTTAACTGTTTAGAAGCAGATCTCCTAGAAGTGGTAAACTCCTCACTTCTTTATGGGACTTTTCCAAACTCCCTAAAAACCGCAGTAGGGGAGAGCAGGGCACAACCTAACGCGGGGTTAGTTGTAACACACATGGTTTAACACTTTCCACACATGCCAGGATGACGAAACTTTGTGTATTTACTAGTTGCCATATCAACATTATTTAGAGAAAAAATTGCGCCAAAATTAAGAAATCTTTGGAAGATATCACTGAACATTTATTTAACCATAGCAAAAGTAAATTTCTTAAGTTTATTTTTCATCTCTGTTTTTTGTGTTTATTTAAAATGAGACAAATCTGATATTATTGTAATCTTATATCTGTTATTTAACAGTTGAGATCATTCTTTAACGCTGATCTAACAGCAGAAGACACGAGCTACGGTTTAAATCCCAGTTGAGCAGGTGGGGTGTGTTGTAACACTGCGTAACAATGAGACCCTATTAGAAATATGCTATTATATTCTATTCTTTTATGAACTCTGTTGAGAAACCATGAGAAAAAGGTGAATAATGACTGAGAGTCAATGTTCAGAAGTTATTCATTATTATTATGTTTTGAACTATGCTGTACAGCTGTATTTAGCGATGTTTGTTGTCAAACTCAAAAATTTGTTTATTTTTAATTATTAAAAAATATAATTATTTTATCTTAAAAAAAGAATAATTGTATTTTATTGACAAAATATTTTAGTTTGTCTTGGATATTTTTTGATTATATCAGGTCATGTATATCATATATGGTCATGTTACAATGTACCCCACCTATGGGGCATGTTGTCACATTTCACTTCCATTCTTTCAGAGTAAATCAAGAACAGGGTAAATCGACCTCAGTGCTGCATTCGACACTGTTGACCACAACATACTTCTTGACAGGCTGGAAAACTGGGTCTAGGAAGCCGGGTTGCTACTAGTGTGTCTCATGAACCGATTCTACTGTTCAGACAGGGGAGCCCCGAATTTAGTGATTATTCTATCAATAATAATAATAATCAGGGAACTTTGCTGCCATACCATGGGTGCAGCGGTGCAATGATATTACGCAGCACCTGAAAATAGTCCCCAGCGAAATAATCGCAATCTCTGAGCAAGCAGGTTGTCATGTTGGTTATGTTGACAGAAGTTAGCCTATTTTCAGGCGCTGTGTAATATCATTGTGCTGCTGCACCCATGGTACGGCAGCAAAGATCCTGGATCATTATGCAGGAATGAGAGTGTAGTCCCTAGACATATCGGTCTAGAAAATCACAACTTTTCATTTTCTGTCAGTCTTAGTACACGATGTAACTTTACACATCACAACATGTAAATAGGAAAATGTTGGTGTTATTTTGTCTCTTATTGAGCAGTAGGCTAGATGAAGCCATTTACCTTCAGTCTTTGTGCTAAGCTAGGCTAGCGGTGGGTGCGTCAGACAGAGTTATGGCACGCACGGAGATGAGAATGGTATGTATGGACTTACCTAACGCTGGGGGATACGGTGAAGTCCCTAAAAGTCAGAGTGTTCCGTTAAGTTGAAAGAATGTGAAGAATGTGCTTAAATTATATTATTTATTGATTAAATCTAGTAAAAAAAAAAAAAAAAAAAAAAAAATAATAACAAATCTCCCAAAAAAATACATAAATAGAAAAAATATTATAAAAATGAAATGATATAAGCTTTTGGGACCAAAAAAGCCTTCAGGGGCCTCTTTTATAAAACTTTCCGTAGATTTCATCCTAAAAGTATGCACAAAAGTTTTCAGATTCATGTGTATGACACAACCTGCACAAAATTCCCTTTATATGACCCAGTCAGCGGAAGATTGTGCGTACATGCATCTCCAGCCCGTCTCCTCGCAGAAATCACCATATGTGGAGCTTAGAATGCCTAGTTTTACTATGCATATCCTCATCTGCATAAATCATATAATCATCCACGATAGATGTTCAACGACATTAGGAAAATATTGCATTGCTAAAAATCATTCAGTAGCCTATCCTTACCTTGTTTTTGGATGAATAAATCAAAATAAAATACATTTCGGAGAAAGTTTCTCTCAATTTTTTCCACTGGCCAAATAGAATTTTAATTGCTTTATATTTTTAATGGAAATTTTTTAGGCCTTATTGCACATTATTGACCATTATTCACTATTCCCTCAGGCCATGAGTTCTGCTAATATCATGTGCCTGTAGTTAAAACATTAAAACAGCATGCCACAGGAAAAGTGTTCAAAAGCATCACATCCACCACAAATATTTCTATTGTTGTAACTTCTAGATAATGATTTAATGTAATTTAAGCGCTTAACTCCATTAATAAGAACGGCATATTTAATCTGAATGTGTGTATCAGATGAAATCCTTCTGTTATTGATTGAAGTCATTGTGAACATGCACTGTATTTATTTATAATGAGGATTTAAAACGGTTTTCCTTCATCTGCGTCAGTCCCTCTGCTCACCATCGGTGTCGCCAAACTGCTCTGTTTTCAACATGTTTGTATGCATGGGTACAGGTGCGCAAATTTTCCCGTCAAGTTTGTTTTTATAAATCACAACTTATGCATAGGAAGTGGTGTACGCTTCTCCCATGGCCTGTTTTGTTTATACGCAACAGTTATAAATGAGGCCCCTGGTAATTTTGACCCGTTTTGTTACAGAGTGCGAGGGACGGATGAGGGTTAACTCGCTTCTCGCAGTTCACACAAGAGTTTGACACAACGCTAAGTTCACACTCTCATGCTCTGAGAGGTCAGACACAGTTCACTGTCATGTGCCATGCAGGATAAACAGACTGCAGTTCACACACGGTTCAGAGCAAGTCGCTGCGAGACATGCCGACTGATCAAAGGATTCCTTGATATTCCTGCATATGAGTTATGACGGTGGTACAAAAGATCAGAGATGCTCCTTTCCTCTGGGGGTTTAAAAGTGAGCAATATAGAACACCTCAAAACAGAAGAAAGTGGGCTGGTGTTTCTGGGAGGCTGAAGAAAGAAACAAATCTGTCATATCAGTCATATGTCATCAAAATCCTCAAGGCAAGCTTTGAATGATGGCTTGTCTGTATGATTTTATGGGCCGTACAGACAGATCCATCTGAAATGTCACTAGCCGACACACATGTCCAACATCGGAAACAAGGATCACAGCACTGCATTTCTCTATTACCCAGCATCCCCGACTATTAGCTGCACAACAATTCAGCCTCCTGTTTGTTAAACGTCTCCTTCGGGACACTCAAATGCACTCTCAGCATTTGTACTTATTTTACCACCACAGTGCACTACGCATAAATTGGGCCAATTTCTGTCCTTCCTTGGCCAACTGTCTCCTGAAATAGCAGTATGGATGTAGTCGGTGTCCCCATGGTAACTGAGCAAGTACAGTCCTGAGATCCAGAAGCCTCCATTACGGCTCTGCTGTTTATCTTACATAACAGGTCCAGAGGGAGCCATTCCACGTCCAAATGGAATAGCCTTGTCTGCAGGAGCGTTTGCTTTTTGGCTTTAATTGGAGGCAAGAACAACATAGGAACATATCTGATCCCGTTTCCCCTCTAGTCTTGTTTTTGTAAACCTTGTGTTTTTCTTTGTCATTTACATTGCCTGAAGACGGTATTAATAAAATCCATCCGGTCTATTCCAACCTACAGTACGACAATTTCAAACATTGTTCTCATTCCTTGCATGGCCTACGTGTAGTGAGTCTTCAGCCTGGATTATCCATTCAGACCATTCAGTCGGATAACCTGCAATTAATCTCTTGGGGCCAGTTGTTTAAAAGTAATCTGATCGGATTTCAGCTATCGGGTTAGATCAAATCTTGAAAATGGGTTGTTCAAAAAAAGCAAGAGGACCTCGCTGCAGGCTGTAGCACGATGACGTACTGGATCAGCTCCAACACATACTGGACGCGCATGTGTGGTGGTTTCATTCACAATTTGAGGACGACATATACGCATGCGCAGTAGAGAGTTTTGGTGAACTGTGGATAGATAAATACTCAAACCGCTCGCGCAAAAACAATTATTAATAACATGCTCACGCCATCAGGACACACGTTTTGCATTTTCCCTTGAATGTGTACTGGTATTTTAAGTTGTTTACAGATCTTGTTATATTGTACCTTGAGGATTAAAATTACAGAGACTCATTTTTGCTTCCACTCAACAGCAAATATGACCTGAATATTTTGCATGTATGTAGAGAGAAACTAGGATAACTTAAGCATCACATTTATGAAAAGATGACTTATTCATCAATAATTACTTATTACTATTTATCAGTACTACTACTACACAAGTTAGAACATCATCTATATACAATATTGATCATATATGTCACTTAAGACCAGTGCATGCGCATTATAACCCAGAGATCGGTATGACGTCACCATAACGCACAACTGGTACTGGATGTACGTATTGGATCTGATCCAGCTACGTCATTGTGCTACAGGCTGCAGCGAGGGGTGTCTCAAAAAAAGGGTTCTGAAATCATCTGGTTGTGATGTTCAAAACTTTTTAGTAAGACCGGGATACCTTTTATCCTCCCAAAAAATAAGAGAAATCAGGATTATACTGATCCCAGCAGAAAATCTCAGGAGGATTTCAGGAACAAAAAATTAATAAAACTTTAAAACTGGTAAAAAAACTAATACAACATTTGTATCATGGAATACACACACGTGCGTTTTTAGATTGTTTTGCTGTTGATTAGTTTAACTGTTAAACTAATACATTAGAAGTAGACATTAAAAAAGATTAAAAATTCCATTTAATATTCCATTTAAAGTGTTTTTTGGTTTGTTTGTTTGTTTGTTTTTTCACTGTTTGTAAACTACATTGGCACAATCATGAGATGACCCCGTCAAAAGTTCTTTGTTTCTCCAGTGAACGCTACGCAAAACTATTCTGAGACACTTTTGCAGTAAAAGAGACACTAAAGAGGCTCTGTAGAGCACTAGTAATCCAGATTTGATCATCTGGATCAGGGTGATCCCTTCCAATTTTGCTTTGAAAAACCGGCAAAAATCCAGCGTAGTGTCAGTTCTGGCAGGTCACATTAGTCAAGCTCGCATCAGCTGACTGTCAGCTGATCACGTCTACCTATAGGAACGCGATGTCTATCACAGCATACATATATAAGCTCCTTCAGTATTATCAGCGGCTATCGCGTTCTCCAGAGCTCATTTACCCTCCTCCATCCCCAGCTTCTCCTCTCATCCGGTCAGGATTTGGTATTCTGATTCCCCTTGAATCAGACTAAATTCCCGAATTATTTTGTACATTTAATATCGACATTAATGATATCTGCAATACATTATGTTGGTTCTGTTCTGTTTACCCTAAGGGGTTATTGCTGCTCTCCCTGTTCTTATTCATGCTAGGTTGCTCAGAACAGAACCATACCGCCAATCCAAACTGTATGCTAATAGTCAATCAATCATCTTTGACGATAGTGGTCCTGACAGAAAAGTAAGATGGATTACCTGATCCTAGATAGGTAAGCATGGGATTTCCAAATCCAGATTAAACTTTTTGAACAACTGGGCCCTTGACTATTACAAACACATCAATCCTTATTTGCAAGAATGCATGAAGGAAGACTAGTCAATGACGCTTGCTGGTTATTGCCAATGTCAGCCTGTCAGAAAGCAAGTCTGTGTCAGGGTTCTGTCACTTCGGTCTAGTTTATTCTTGGTGTATTGTCTTGTCTTTGTTTTGAGCTCTTGCTGTGTTGTCTATGTGCCTTTTTCATGATCGTAGCGTGGTGTTCGGATTACGGCACTCATGTCTAGTTTGGTTTCGGTTCTGTGTCGGGATTTCGGACATCCATGCTCTGTGTGTTTGTCTTCTTTCTGCTTTCCCGTAGTGACGTTCGTGCTGTGTTTGCATACTTTATCACAGACAACGTGAAATGAATGCGATATTTGTCAAATACACAGATGTTTCCGAGACATTTTCATTCAATATTTTATGTAAGTTTACTGCTCAATACAGCATCTGTTTGTACAAGAATAAAGTTCAACACAACATAAACCTACTATTTAAATAGCTACCAATGTAGTGGGGTCTATGTTTTTTTTTTTTTTTTTTTTTAAGTAATATTTTGATAAACATGACACAATATAACATTGTGACTACATGAAAAGAGCTTTTACTGCAATAAATACAGATTTGTGAGCATTGGTGGAACTGAAGGTTTTAGAATAAACACAAAACACACATGGATCAGAAGAACAGAAGAAGAGAAGAGATGAGTAGAAACACAACTGACTTACAGGCACACAGCCTTTGTAAATGTAAATCAACTGCCAATAAAATCAATATCTCACCAAAGGATGATTAAACAACTCCAAAAACAGCATTACCATATTCGCTCATTACAAACCAGTTTGGCATGTACAAAGGTTGTTGAAGTCTGTTTGAAGTCACCATTATGGTGACCAATGTTGCCTTTAGTTGGGCACTTGGCCATTGACTTTGGCTGAATTAATTATCTTTCAGCAATCGTTGAAAAATGCATGCTATCACTATTGGCGACAACATTTCATGCTGCAATGACATAATACGCAACACCTAAAGGGATATGGTGAAGGAAAAATAAATAAATAAATAAATAGGAGATGGGAGGAATAAATATTTGGCAGTGCGTAATGTTTTGCATTTCCCTGAGAAACGCAAAGTTATTGAACAAACTGCTTATGATTATGCTTTTATTAGGCATTTTTCTTGGTTTTCATATCTATAAATGTTTTTGTTATGCAATGTACACAAGCTCTTTTTAACAGATTTTAACTGATTTGTGTACAGATCTTTTGACACAGGAGACCACTGATGCTTTGAAGCATTTTACCAGTTTACCAGTGACTGACTAATAATGAAATCATAACTAAAACAACTAAAAGTTTCAGTTCTACTTTCAGCAGAGGGAGCAAAATAAATTACAGAGTAATAATATACTATATAATTATATAGAATATAATAGAATATAATTCAATAAATCATGTTTTAACCTTAAATTTGTTTTTGTTTTGTTTTTTGTTTGCTTTTTTCATTTACATCATTAATGTATTAAATATAGACATATGCAAGCTAAAACTATGCTTGTCCCCAAAACACTGCTTGCATACAGAGAGCTGGCCTACTCACACTCAACCTCACAAGACCAGGGCTGCATTCAGCCCCGACAAAACGTTGCAAAACATTTTTTAAACTGAAACAGTGGTGCGTTGAACACCCTGTTCTGATGACGCAAGTGTTGCAACTATGGCAGCTGAGAAGGCCATTCTTTGTGTTCTTTGTGAAGAATTTTCAGAGCCTGATGAAATCGGTATAAATATGTGTTTAATACTGCAAAACACTCAATGTTACAGTCACTGCTATCGATGTCCAGAATAAAAGAGAACATTCCAATCGAGTGAAGGGATTTGTGGAAACTTGTGATCCAACATTTGCCTCGCATTTCTAGATGAAAAGACAAACGCTTCAGGTGAAGGATAATCCACTTCTTAGCTCCGAGACTGTTATGCTCTATATGACCTTATTCTTTTCAATGTGAGTAGGCTATTAGGCTTATTATTATTGCTGATCACTGTTGTGCTATGATATTGTAATATTTATATAATCAGAGGAATATAGAAAAGTTTATGAAAGTGTCACTCCACCATACAATAACAAAATATATAAATATGTATAGTATTTTTATGGACCCATTGTGCGAGCTGTCTCTTTAACACTGCACGATTTTTATACATGTTGCTGCTGATTGGGCTGACATTTTTGACACACCCACCAAATGAGAGAAAACGTATCTCAAACCCGTTGCACACCGTTTCCAGGAAACATGACGTTCAACCGGAAACCGTAGCAAAACGTTGCGCACCGGTTTGAGCTTTGAATGTGCCCCAGCTTCACCAGCTGCGGTTTGCTTCAGAACAGCATGAGTATTTTATTTAATTTATTTATTTTGTTATTTTGAATATTGGTCGACCAGCTAGACCAGCAATATATCAGCATAAACCGGCATGGAATCCATACTGGTTTATGCTGGATTTTTCAGCAGGGTTGTTACCAGATTATTGGTTAATTTGGCATACCTGTCCTCCATCGTTACTTGCCTTAATTGCTCCCTATTTATTCTGTTTGTGTTTGAAGTCCTGTGGCAGGGGGGTATTCCAGAAAGCAGGCTATGTGACATACCCGGATATGTTTAAGAGTAAGTAAGCGGATAACCTCAACTTTCGGTTCCAAAAACGGAGGTAACTTTCAGGGTAAGTAACCATGGCAACTCACTCTCTGAACATAACCTGCTCCGGAGCAGCTCATGATCCAGGGTTAGTTTGCTTAAGAGGTATTCAGATGTGTGTTATATAATTAATAGAGTTATTAATATAACCAAATTTGTTACAATATTATATATTAATTCTAAAGAATTAGAATAAAAAATTAAATGTTAGTTCAATTCAAATATATTTATTTTATTGTAATCTCACACATGCATCGGCATTAAATTAATTGGCATCAAACAATATAATCCATGTGCTCAGTGAATAAAGATTACTTATTAAACGAAGACATTGAAAAAAATGATAGCATAACCACCAAATAGGTGGCGCTGTGCACTAAGTAGGTTATGTAACTCGCCATTAAACAAATGAAGAAGAGGAAGTAGAATGGCGGGCTCTTTCTTAGCATCTGTTTCCATGGTGAATCATTGATTCGTCGCTCTGTTGAGAATGTCTTGTGTGTTAACATACTCTGAACTTACTCCCGGACTTGTTTTTGGAACCAGCATACCTCGAGCAAGCAAGGTTTGGGTTAATCAACCGAGAGTTCAGGGTATATGTGACGCAAGTTAACCTTGCTTTCTGGAATACCCCCAGGAGCAGGACTAGACACCCCTGCAAGAAAGGAAAAAACATCACTTAAAAACGTTCATGTTCACCATATAGAAAAAAGTGCTGTATGTCTATCAGGGCTCCAGACTGCGACTAAAACGGTCGCATTTGCGTCCAAAAATATTAATTTGCGGCATGTTCTGTGATGAGTAGCCCATCACATCTTTTGTTGTGTTGACGTAATAAAATGAGACGACATGCAGCAAAGTGACCTTGCTGAGTCTAAATGCCAAAATATGCACGCGGACAGCACAGATCAGTTTTACGTATCAAAAAAATGCATGTCAAAACTACAAATATCTTTTTCAAAACCCTCATCTCTATTGAGCAACAACACTGACGACTGAGCCAGCATGAGAGAGATAGAAACAATGGGGACGTGTAAGTAAATTACTGTAAAAGTGCAGGAAGACAGTATTTTGTGCACAACGTGGATAAACTACAACAGATAAACACGACAGCTGTGTGGACACAAACTAATTGGTAACAATTCTTGATTTTAATTGATTCAATTCAATATCTTTTAATCTTTGGTGTTTTCTCTTACTGCCTGAACTTCACGTTATTTGTAGCGCAGCCATCCATAATCGCAGGAAAATTTGTACTTAACTGTCACCTTTAATATGTCACTTTATACTTGTTTGTTTAGTAAACAATTGGTGCTCTTTAAAATGGCCTGACAGATCACTCAGCATTTCGACCTTGGAAAGCGATATATATGTATAAAACAGCTTGAGAACAATCATGTCACGTAACGTCAAATTTACCTCAGAAAAGCCATGCTCATAAACTCGTTGAACAGCTAGGAAAAATAACTATAGAAAGGGGTAATTTGCTAAATATATGCACTATATCACATAATTTACTTAAACTGTTGTCTTCATGAGAACGAATAGAAGGAGCTAAAAGTGAAATTCAACACAGCCCATATAATTGCATGTGAAAAAATAAAACGCATTTATTCTATTGTGGCACTTAAAAAAATTATTTGGTGCCTAACTTTTTCCCTTATTGGAGCCTCCTTAATAGATTTATTTATTTTTTTTGTCTGGAGCCCTGTCTATGGATGAACCATGTGCTGCCTGTACTGTTTATAATGTGTGCAGTAACCAGCATCACATGAGCCTCTGAGGCAGGGCCAGACCTCTTCCCGCTTCAAAGCCACCCTCTCTTTTACTGCAGATCTGGCAGGAGCCGGCATTCTGTTGTGCTGCAATTAACAGGCCTTTTATTGCACTCAGCCGTTATGGGTGGGAGTTGAGCGCATTTATGTTCCATCTTCAAATTGACTGCAGCTAAAAAAGGAAAAGAATGCACAAGAAAAGACTTTTCCCACTGACATGTTATGGGGCTAGAGCGAGCCGAGGTATTACCTCGCTGTTTTGGTATTAATGAGTCGTTTCCTCTACTTAGAAGGAGATCGAGACACCGAAATCAGGAGAGAAAGATAAGAGCCAGAGGAGAATAATAAACAAGAGTAGATCTGGGAGCGAGGGAGCACTGGGGAAAAAATAGTGAATGACATAAAACTGACAGATGGCTGGCAAAGATAGAGAGAGAGACAGAAGCTAGACTGATGGAGAAGGACAGCAGACGGCTAGTGGTCTGTCTCTCCAGTGCTGAAGAGCTGACAGGCTGCTGAGGCGGTGCATTATGGGATCCGACTGTAATAGAGACCCTGTTGTGAAAGATTCAGTCCCTCCGCAGAATCTGATCCCATTGGACCCCAAATCACTTCCACTGGCTGAACCCTAGTGTTTTATGGGAACACTATTAAGTGCCTGCTTAGATATTATAGGACATCACACGTGATATATGCAGTGTTAACCATGAAAACACTTGTCTAATGCTAATGTGGTAAACACTGTGCCTTGCACTGTATCCATATTGCACAACGTACAAGTGGATGTGGCCACTTGTAAAATGACTGTGCAAGGCTTCTGTCATACGCTCAGTTATTTTGCCTATACAAAAAACAGTTAGTTATGCTGCACTACACTGCAAACTGGTATTTTTATCATATTATTTTAATTTACTATCATAATCGTGAACACATTAGATTAAAGTGCAAATAGTTTTACACTTTAATGCATTTCATTATTCTTCTGGATATGAATCTAGAGTGGCTAATGAATCGGAAGATTCCGCACATTCACAGAAAATTGCTTACTTCAGCCATGCATAATAAGGTAGATCAAAGGGATAGTTCACCCAAAAATTCTGTCATCGTTTACTTACCCTCAAGTTGTTCCAAGCCTGTATGAGTTTCTTTCTTCTGTTGAACACAAAAGATTTTTTGAAGAATATGGGTAACCAAACAGATGGCCCCCATTTACTTCCATTATACACTATATTGCCAAAAATATTTGGACGCCCCTCCAAATCATTGAATTCAGGTGTTCAATCACTTCCATGGCCACAGGTGTATAAAATCAAGCACTAGGCATACAGACGCTTCTACAAACATTTGTGAAAGAATGGGTCTCTCTCAGGAGCTCCGTGAATTCAAGTGTGGTATAGGTTGCCATCTGTGTAATAAGTCCATTCAACTGTTAGTGGTATTATAACAAAGTGGAAGCAATTGGGAACAACAGCAACTCAGCCACAAAGTGGTATGCCACGTCATATCACAGAGTGGGGTCAGCGCATGCTGAGGCACACAGTGCGCAGAAGTCGCCAACTTTCTGCAGAGTCAATAGCTACAGACCTCCAAACTTCATGTGGGCTACAGATGAGCTCAAGAACAGTGCTAGAGAGCTTCATGGAATGGGTTTCCATGGCCGAGCAGCTCATCCAAGCCTTACATCACCAAGTGCAATGCAAAGCGTCAGATGCAGTGGTGTAAAGCACGCCGCCACTGGACTCTAGAGCAGTGGAGACGTGTTCTCTGGAGTGACCAATCACGCTTCTCTGTCTGCCAATCCCATGGACAAGTCTGGGTTTGGCGGTTGCCAGGAGAACGGGACTTGACTGTATTGTGCCGAGTGTAAAGTTTAGTGGAGGGGGAATTATGGTGTGGGGTTGTTTTTCAGGGGTTTGGGCTTTGCCCCTTAGCTCCAGTGAAAGGAACTCTTAATGCTTCAGCAGACCAAGACATTTTGGACCTTTTCATTTTCAACTTTGTGGGAACAGTTTGGGGATGGCCCCTTCCTGTTCCAACATGACTGCGCACCAGTGCACAAAGCAAGGTCCATAAAGACATGTTTGGTGTGGAGGAACTTGACTGGCCTGCACCCTGAACCCGAGACCTTTGGAATCCTTTGGGATGAATTAGAGCGAAGACTGTGAGCCAGGCCTTCTTGTCCAACATCAGTGCCTTACCTCACAAATGTGCTTCTAGAAGAATCAGAGTTTTTCCTGCATTGAAATTTTTTTGGACGGCCGCCAAAACAAAATTTTGTCCCACCATAGGCTTATTCGATCAGTTATTTTTGTGATTTATGAGTGATGTAGCTTGACTGCTGCACTTGTGATAGGGCGCATGTTAACTGAGTGACAGAGAGCTCTTCCCCTGCGCGTGCGCACTCTCTCTCTCTCTCTCTCTCTCTCTCTCTCTCTCTCTCTCTCTCTCTCTCTCTCTCTCTCTCTCTCTCTCTCTCTCTCTCTCTCTCTCTCTCTCTCTCTCTCTCTCTCTCTGTCTTCAAAATAAGCACTGTCTTAGCTTTCTCATATTTCACAAATTAATCAAAATCAAAAGGTCGGAAGACCGAATCCATGTTGCACGTGGCGCATTCAGACAATTTTTTTCCTTGAATTACCGCTGGGTGTGAACTGCGCTCAAAAAAACGTTGACTCCTCTCCGACCAGCTGACAACCATACTTTCAATAAACGGGAAAAAAATGTGCGACCTAATGACTCCCTTGAACCGAATCAGTTATTTTAACGACTAGTTGAAATAACTAATCTGTCCAACACTGAACTCACAAATCAGTTTAATCATTTACTCAGAACACCTCTGAAATGAGAACACAAGTGTGCTTGCCACATTTTGTGTAGTAAAATATATAAAATCATTTAGTTTAGACTGGAGTTAGGTGAAACCAGAACAAAGTTGTTGTTAGCTAGCTGATAATTGTATTAAATTGTATAAAATTAGAAAATTAGACTTTTTCTTTTCTTTTTTAAGCTACTTTTTAATATTTATGATTATATACCAAAACAATTATCAGTAAATAGTGTAAAAAAATGAGGAACAAAAGAAACAAACATCAAGGTAAGAATATGAGATATCAAAATAAGATTTTTACAAAAATTACAAACTGTTTCTTTGCATTTGCATTTACTTGCGCTCACAGATCACGTGGGTAGGGTACTTTTTTACTGTGTGTGTGGATGACCATGTCTTTAACTACTATGCACTTATGTCAGGAAAAAAAAATTCTTAGGTACAATGTATTTATTGTATTAATGCTGCTGAGTAAGGTTAGGACAGGTTTGGTGGTATGGGTGAGTTAAGGTATAAGGGAAGGCCAACAGTGTAATTATAGATATTACATAAATTAATTATAGCTGTAATTACATGTATGCACACAATAAGTGTACACATGATTCATTTAAAAGATACTTAATATAAAAGTGGGGCCTGTTTTTTTCTAATTCGATGTAAATTAATGTTCCAGTTTCACTTAATGACAACACATTTTCCAGGTAAAATTAATAAAAAAGACACGAGTGAAGCAAGAAAAGGCAGAAGAAACAATGTTTGGGTGTGTGTTGTGTTGGAGTGTAGAAAATCCCACATCCGAATTTGGATGGTAAACAACATTAGGCCAAACGTGGCATGTTGTCACACTCAAAATCAGAATGAACACAGGCCAAGCAGAACGCTGTCAGCAAATGTCCCGCTAAATGACAAGAATATGATTAGTAACAATCCAGGCTCATTCCCAATCAAAGAATCTCAGATTAATGAATGGCACCGAACTCCAGCGAGGATGAGCATTTTAATGAGCTGACTGTCACTGGTGACGGCCCTGAAACCTGGTGCTGCTCGGTGCCAGCTGTCAAGATTCATGAGGTGCCACATTCAACACAACTGGCACAGTGTCAGTAAAACGCCATGCACACCAGTGCACAGAAACCCTCACTGTCATGAACGGGTTTATCGTGTCAAAATTGAGTTCTGATTGAAATTAGGTCTGTCAGACTATGCTCTGTCCTGTGGCAGATGGGTTTGCCTCAGATATCTGACTCAAACATATAAAATTTATATCAGATCAATCAGTATCAAACAGTTTCTGTAGTAAAGCTAAAATATTTACACTCATTCTGGGCACAATGTATTTATTGTATGAATCTATGAATTTATTTAATCAAAAACACAGTAAACCCATAATTGTCACCATTATGTTTAGTTTAGTTCATGGACTTTCAGTTTGTTGACATTTGTCATGTTTCTTTGTTCAGATTACCGCAACTCATCTGTCTCCTTGGTTACCGTCATTATTACCGTAGTTCATATGTGTCAGTTGTGTGCATTAATCATCCCCGTTTGTGTTCCTTAAGTTGTTCCTTCTCCTGCACTCATTGTCCGTTCACCATTATGTTTAAAGGAACACTCTGACTTTTTGGGGACTTTAGCTTATTCTACGTAGAGTTAGGATAAGTCATACAAACCCTTTTCATCAGGTTAACTCTGTCTGACGCACCCACCGCTAGCCTAGCTTAGCACAAAGACTGGAAGTAAACTGCTCAAAAAGTGACAATATAACGCCAACATTTTCCAATTTACATGTCGTGATGTGTATAGTCACATCATGTACAAATCACAAGGTTACATGAGACACAGCCATTTTATAAACGCATACATACTGGGGACTATATTCTCAGAGGTAAAACAGGGCCCTTCATTTTAGCATTTACTGTCCCTTTTGAGTGTCATGGCAAAGCATGCTGGGAAATAGAAATCCCAGCCCAGTTTCTGATAAATTTAAGTTAGTCTAAATTAAAAGAAACAATTTCATAGAACTCAAAACAATGAAACAATTCAAATTACTTAAAATGTGTCAGTTTTGAGAGCTCAGAAGAAAAATTTAATTTGTTTAATTAGAGTTGGCTCTACTCAAACCAATTAATTATTTTGAGCGTTAGGGTTTACAGTGTATCCATTTAAGTTAAGCATACAAAATTGAACCTCAGAAAATACAGCAGCATTTGTAAAGCTTTTGTAAAAAGCAATGACAACGAAAAAGCTCTTTGGCCATGGTTCGCCCACAAAGGCTCACCTTACGGACTGCTCTTCCCATACAACGTGTATAAAAAGGAAGCATTGGCTGTAAATGTCCAAATCATTTACGGTTTACATTATTAAATTTTCTACTTCAAGCCTGCTGAGAAGAGAACTTTTTCGGTTACGTGCAATGGAAGAACCGTAGTGGATGAAGACGAAACTGCATAAACTTCATTGGCTATGCGAATATAAACGTCAACGGCGGTAAATTTGAACATCAAATCCAATACAAAGCTGCTCAGATCATTATTCATTTACAGTGAGAATGGCAATGGGGAAATATTACTTGACTTCCACTAGAGGAGAAATAATAACACAAAGCTTCCGAGACACAATTAAGGTTGTGTGTGGTCAATTATTAAATAACGTATTTTCAGAATATGCTCTTATTTTTCTTTCTTAACCCTCATCTTTCCCTTGGGTCATTTTCACACGAAACTTATTTTTAATTCTTTTTTTAAAATTTTTTTTTTATTAAGAGTTCATCAGAGTGGTCCAAGACCTTAGGACTTTTTTCGCACTTGAACCACAAATGCGTGAAAAAAAGAAGAAAAAAAAAAGAAACATTGACTGGATTCAAGGAGTTTTGTGATTGAAATTTAAAAAAGTAACAAATCCTTCCCTCGTGGGTCAATTTGACCCCCATAGGAATGAATGGAATGTGAGTAATGCTTCAGTACACAATCTAAAAATGCTCAAAATTCAAACTAAAAATGCTAAAACTACCAATAATAATAATAATAAAAAAAAAAGTGTCTACATGTGTATGTGAATGCATCCTGAAGAGAAACTTTAGGACCCAGAGGAACAGCTCATCTGCTCCATATAGAGCTATAAGGCCATCTAGAGTCATGAAATGCCATCTTATATTATTATTTTTCCGCAAGAGGTCAGCAGAGACACCCAATGTGAGATATTCTGAGCTAAATTAACTTGAATTAATGTGCTTAAATGACTACTTATTTATTATTTATTGATTAAATCTAGTAATTTAAAGGTTGCATTAAAAATGCATTAAAATAGAAAACAAATTATCAAAATAAAATAAAACAAGCTTTCTGGACAAAGAAAAAATGAAGTATAATTTTAGGGCTTTGGGTCATTTTGACCCACGGGGGAAGGATTTCTTACAAAGTGCGAGGGAGGGATGAGAGTTAAACTAAAGTGTTGCAAGCAAAATCATAATAATAATTCATCTTTCTGTAGGCTATTGATATAAACAATTATATTTATATAAAATTTTACTGAACATTGCTTATGTGCTTATGTGGATTTCTGCGTATAAAGAACACGGCAAATAAAAAGCATAAACTCGTGCTATAGATACGCAGTTCCGGGAGATCGTTGTGAATTCAGGTTAGGTTACTTTTCCCCAATCATCTCAATGGCAAAAAGTGTCCCATTTAATCTGAATTCACCCCTACCCTACCGTTCAGTTCACATAAGCAGTGAACCCATGTCACTTATGGGGGACATTGGCTGTTGCATACATAGGATTGTGTTTGGATGGACACATATTCTGATCACATGTCTGTGCAGTTTGAGGAGGTGATCTGAATGAGGCACTTGTAGATGTGACAGCTCAGGGGGATTTCAGTGCGACGGGTGATGTGTTTGTTCAGTGATCTGAGCTGTGCTCTGTGTTCTGAAAGTGTCAGAAGGAACATATCGTAACACATGGTGAAGTCGTCTGAATGAATCATCAGTGTGATGCAAAGGCATGTCTATCCTGGTTCTACACTGAACGTGTATTGGGTTTCTCTGACAGCATCGGTGTGTGACACTTTCTGACAGATGGATTATGGGACAAATAACCATTCAATTCAACCTGCGTAAATCAATGTCTTTCCACCTCAGTCCTTTTCCTGAGAAGGTTGCTGATACTAATTATCGACATGATGTAAATGAGTGACTCAACACAAATTTAGGGCCAGCTTTACTAACAGCTTGGCCAGCGCAAACCCTGTTTTGGCATTATAAAACTACTGTCAGGATTCACTAAAGACACGCAGTGATAAATGAGCGCTGAAGAGCCGTGGACAGGGTTATTTTTGCGGCTGACCTCATTGCATATGCATTTGCAGGAGTTTCCCTCTTGAGGCGAGAGTATTTAAATTAATCATGTGAGGTGATTTACTAAGATTTGCACTCGTCAGTTTACTGGTGTTTGAGCCATTATTTACCGCCCAAAGAAGCATGTCTTAAACTGGACACTAATGGGTAGATTGTGTTGGTCATTATGGATCCCTGTTTAGTAAATCTAGACTTTACCCCGTTTAGTAAAACTGACCCTTGGAATCTAGACCAGGGATATGCAAACTCATGGATTTCAATTTTTTTCTTTCTTCACTGTACCATCCCTTTCGAAAAATCCAGCATTAACCAGTATGGATTCCATGCCGCTCCAAGCTTGTTTCTGCTGGTTAGTGCTGGTCCAGTCCTGCTTATGCTGGTATATTGCTGGTCTAGCTGGTGGACCAGTATATTCAAAATAATTAAATAAATAAATGAAATAAAATATTCATGCTGTTCTGAAGCAAACCGCAGCTGGTGAAGCTGGTCTTGCGAGGTTAAGTGCGAGTAGGCCAGCTCTCTGTATGCAAGCAGTGTTTGGGGTCAAGCATTGTTTTTGCTTGCATATTTCTATATTTATGATGTAAAGAACAATGTAAAAAAAAAAAAAAAAAAAAATTTATTGAATTATACAATTATAAATAATAATTTATTTTGTTCCCACTGAATGTAGAACTGAAAATATTAATTGTTTTAGTTATGATTACATTATTAATCAATGCCAGTGGTAAAACGTTTCAAAGCATCAATGGTCTCATGTTTCAAAAGTTCTGTACACAGTTCTGTAATCAGTTAAAAAGACATTTAGATATATGAAAACCAAGACAAATGCCCAATAAAAGCATAATCGTAAGTTTGTTCAATAACGGGTTATGAGAAGAGCTCTTTTAATGGGACAGTACTGAAAGTTACTGTTTTTAAACATTTTTTGGGAACTTGCATGTCAAAATCCAGCTGTGCACATAGTAAAAGGCATGTCAGTGCAGTCAGGAGCATGACGTATTGTTGAAAATAGTGATCACATGCACTTTCAACAATTTGGTTGAAATTCATTCAACCAAGGTCAATGGCCAAATGGCAAAGGGAACACTGATCCCCATAATGATGACTTCAAACTAGGGCTGTCACGATTCCTTGATTAAATTCGAGTACTTGATTAAAAAAAAAAAATCCTTGATTGCAAAATACCGAAATACCACTGACAAGAATGAACCGTGAACCATGAACCATGAACCGCATTATTAGAGCATTTTCAAAGGCTGCACAAACCAGTTAGAAACCATAGCATAATGTTATTGGGAATTCACAATTAATATGCACTTCATTTACATGCATGTAGGCTACTTGTGTGTGTCTCAGAACGGCTTTAGCTCCACATGAACTGTCATCATTTACATGCATGGAGTGTCTCAAACTCCATCTCTGAATATGTTGTGAATTTGGATTCCTTATAATGTTCATCTGTTGTTCATCGCAATGTGTGCCATTTTGCCAGATTTGTAAGGTAAATCATTTATAAAACTACACCAACACAGGAGAATATATCAAGATATTTCAAAATATGCAACTGTTCATCACGATTTCAAAATAAAAGTTTAAACCTTCGCTCTGGGTTTGAGTTGGACAAAATTAAACAAGGATTTGATTTGCTGTAAAGTGTAACAACAGGTGTCTTCTGCAGGCTTTTGTTATAATTCATAATGTACACACAACAATATTTTGTATATTATGTATTTTAACAGTGCTGTTCTATGAAACTATATGATTACTTGGTTTTGATACTTTATTTTAAACAAATATTATTGCCTCATTGTTATTGTATATGTATTTTAAGTCATTTTTAAATGTTTAGGTCTTTGCTTAGGTCTATTTTTTATAACCAAAAGAAAAATTATCAGATTAATCATCAAAATAATTTATTACAAAGTACAAACTAATTACAAACTGGTTTGTAATAAACAAATGTGGTAATGATGTTTTTAATTGTTTTTGTTTTTAGAGTTTAAAGGAATGAATTGAGAAATCAACTTTCCCTTGAGCTTTTGATATATAAAAGGTCATGGTAATATAAGAATATCCTTTAAGTTTCAGAGCTGAAAACTTCCTTGTTAGTCAAAGAAAAGCTTTTCCAGACCCAGACCCAGCAAATGCTCGATCTCAGAATATGCCAGGCTGTGACGTCAGAGTGTGGTGAAACCACACCGCACCGCCTCAACATAACGCCTGATTCTGTAGCCCCACCCACCGACTCGTGCCACTGACATGAAACAGGCTTATAAAGAGCTAAACCGGATCGAACTTCTAAGCAATAAACATGCCGCATAAGCTTCATTCAGATTCCAATATTATGGATGAACTTTATTTCGAATGAAGATCCAGCTCACGTGGGGAAGACACTGCGTTTGTTCCTTTATTTCTGATCACGGATTCGTTTGTAAACAAGAGACTGGATTTGCAGACAGGATGAAATTACATAATTAAATAATTTTTTTTATATGTGATAGTATTGCATTGTTACAGATCTTTGATATAGATCTATTGATTATGTGTACGTGTCTAACAGAACATACCTTAGCACGCTGTCAAAGGCTGAAGAATCCTTTATTTGTGGTGTTGGTTCATTGTGATTCAGGATCAGACTCAGGTATGAATGGGCCAGGGCTCGCAAAGCCCAACATTCTGGGGCTATGTGTTTTCCAGACAGGCTACCAAAACGTAAGCTTAAACTTAAAAAACTTAAAAAGTGAAATAACATTCCTTTCTTGATGTGCGTTGTTCACTCTCTTGACTTGATATTTGAGGGAAAAATACAATCACAGAAGTTTTGATCATACTGTCTGCAACGTACTTGGTGTGTGTGTGTATGATGCACAATATGCGCTTATATCTACCGATTGGGCGGGCCAAGTAATAAAAAAAATAACACTCCAATCAATCGCGGGTGGATGAGAGAGAAACCATTGTGTTTGTTTGATAAAGACGTCTTGCGAGCTCTGTGGGTCGAATCATTCCGGTTGCCAGTACAGTATAAAAAAAATAAATAAAAAAAAAAGCCAGTTCATGACACCTTTAATCATCCTCTGGTGATCCACCATAATGTAATGTAAATGTAGTGGTGGCATATTCTACGCTAATTTCACCCTCACGCTCTGTCGCACATTCACAAACCACTGTTTGAAAAGCAAGCATATTATGCAGGATTTGGCATGGCAGAAAGCTTGCAAGATCGCTCATTTTATTATCATTTAAAAGCAACTATACAGCATCGTGATCTCACAAAGTTATTTTATAATCAGTGACGCTGATGCACAATGAATCTCTTAATTACATAATTGCTTATTTTAATGAGAAGGATTTGCTAGTGTGCAGAACTCAGAACCCACTCACCGCTCAAAACACCTGAGTTTCGCCAATATTCTTTCATTAAGGTTTTGAATTTGATTGTGCAGGTAAAAACGGGCTTGGGTGGGTGGACAAAATGTGGACTGGTTTGGGGTCAGTTTGGGGTTTTTTAAACATCTAAATTTTATAGTCTAATTGGTTTATAACAAACTCAAGTGTGCATGTACTCCATAAAATCAGTCATCATGACACACGCACGCCCACAAAGAGCTGGCATTGGTGTTGATGTCGCCATCGAGCACGCACTTTCAGCCCAATCAGCAATCAGCAGGGAGACACACTCATTCATGACAGGTTTTCAGCACGAAATTGTAGCTGGATATCAAGTGATCACTATGCCAAAGTGGCATAAAAATCCAGTAAGTTATCTACAGTAATGAGTGGGAGAGTGCACCAACTCTCAAAACGTGGATTACACCTGTGACTCAAAGACTGTGACTCTTTATAGCTAACTCTAAGAGCATAGTTGAATGACTTGAAAATTGAAATCGAATATATGACTGCTGTCCATCATCGTGAGCGCACTGGCCTGATCAGGACATCTGCAACTTTTAAACCATCTAGACTGTTCTCTACTTGTCCCAACAGTGTTCTACAAATATGTACTTCACGACAGACATAACGCTACTGTAGTTCTGTCTGAAGTTAAAGCACAACACAAAGGTAAACGCATATCAGTGAATGACACATTTTGGCTGTGGTGTGTGCAGTAATGTGTGTAATGCCTGCTAATTACATTGTTAATTCCGATCTCTTATATTGGAAACTTTTTGCACTTAAATTAGTTTATTCTTGCTGTTGACATTTGAAAATGATGCATGTGTTTTTCCATGGGTTAAAGTCATCGGTTAATTTTGTGATTTTGACAGTTTCCACTTGGATATTTTAGTCATGTATGACTGTATTTGAATGTATTTGCCCTGTTTTGATCCGTTTTCCTGGGAAATGTATTTATTTTTATTTTATTTTGTCATCATTATTTTATTTTAAGGAGATAAAATGGTGCTAATCAACCTTGACTGACATGGCAATACAATTATATCACATTATTTTGGCAGTTCATTATTTTCTTGGATTGGCCGGGTTTTAGTAAGCTTTTGGGCTGGAAATCATCAACCCAATCAGGCAACACTGTTGGTGGGTCAGAAACCAAAATTAAACCATGAAAATGGGGCAAGTACTCTCCACAAGATAACTAAACAAAACTAGGTTTAATCTAAAGAAGCTCTGGATCAGTAATTTTGTTTTAGGTTCTACAACATATAAAAACCAAAGAAATATCATCCAGTCTACTTGCATTCCGACATTGAAGTCTTCCACAGCAACCAGCACCTCTGCTTCACTTTTAAAGGAAAAGATACTCATAAAGATCCTTTGCAGTGTGGAGTCAGTCACCTCCCCTTGTTATATTAATCTGTGATGATTTTCGAGGAAGTATGTATATTAAGAAATTGTATACGCTGTTATAAATCATACTTTTGAAAAGCCACAGAAATCATGTCAAGCTGTCAAATAGTGCAGTCTCCACAGTTCTTTTGAACACTAACTCCTGAACGATCCTATTTGAAGAGTTGAAGTTCAGTTCATGAACTGTGAAGACTCAGAGGAGGGAAAGTGTCTGAGAGAATCAATTTAAACAAGCCACAGAGACCTTTCAGAGAGACTTTTTACTTTTCCCAGAGCTTACAGAGAGATTTCCAGTCTAAAGACTAATGAGGATGTGTCACATTACACATACATTATTTCTCATTCTGATGCACCGATCTAACACACGAAAATGAGATTTGCACTGTGCATTTCCTCGCTCAGGAAGAGGCATTTTGGCCTCAAGATACTGACAATGGAGTAAGATGCTTTCTGTGATGAAGCACAAACCTCCTCTAAAACATTAGTGAGGTTTTCTGTTTTCAGGATCACTTTTTTCATCATCTTTTCTGAAGGCTCAACTCACTTTTCAGTGAGAACAAATATGACTATTGTACCCCTTTCTTGCCCTGACCAGAAGATTTTGCAGATGCTCTATCCATCAATGTATCGGGCAGCAAGGACTGATCTCATGTGGATCCTTGAATCCTTCCCTTGTACAGCAGAGAAAATAGTTTCTATTGCTGAGCCATATCTGTTCTTCCTGGTGCTCGTTAAACTTCCTATTCAACGAGGATTCGGGTTCCCAATGCAGCCACTTTGATAGACCTTGAGAACAGAGAATGGACCAGTTCCAAATAAAACTCATTCAAGTCGATGTTGGAGAATTTGCTAGCCTTCTCTCCTCCTCCCTTTTGTTCAGACAGGGATGAGCGGTTGCATTTGCTTTGTCCAATTAAAGCGTTGTGGATAGAACATGCAAAAGTTACAGATGAGTTATTCATCTGATTCAGAGAATGTATGAAGAGTCTGGCTGACTCCAAGCTGAGAATATCTCACGGGCTAGTTCAGGCAATGCAGTTGGCTTGCAGAATCACGTGGGTTGCTTCGTCTCATGGGGATCACAGCTCACTCTACGAGAAGCACAGCCTCCTTGTGGGATTAGTCTAAAGATTTTTCCTTCGCATCTCTTCGTAGTTCTGTGGTCTGGATGTCATAAGCTTCATAGATTTGTGAAGCCAAATTATTAAAATTCTATCATCTTCCAGTGTATTTTCTATACACTCTGAAGGTAGACAAAGTACACAACTCCATTACATGAGTAAAAGTAAAAGTACTACTGGTCAAATATTACTCTGTTACAAGTGAAAGTTGTAAAAACAGATTTTTATTTAAAGGGGTCATGAACTGGCTTTTTTTTTATACTGTTGTCTAAGGTATGACGCCGCGTGTTTTTTGCATACAAATCAGCATGTTCAAAACTTCTGTGACTGTATTTTTCCTTCAAAGATCAAGTCAAGAGAGTGAACAACAGCAATCAAGAAAGGAATGTTATTTCACTATTTAAGATAGCCCGTTGGGCAGGCCGGTGATACATTTTGGTAGCCCGACTAGAAAACACATTAACCCTGGGACGTCGTGCTAACAATTTTGCGAGCCCTGACGCATACATGTTCGAGTCTGATCCCGAATCACAGCACAGTGAACCAACAACACCTCAAATACAAAGGATACTCCAGCCTGTGACAGTGTGGAAGTTATGTTTAGTTAGACACGTACATAATCAGTACATATCAAACTATCTGTAACGATGCAATACTATCACACATACATTTTTTTTTTTTACTCACATAATTGTGTTGCATCATTCCTGTCAGATCCAGAAGGCACAGCATCGTTTTTTGAACCCTTTCATGCATGGTGGGTGTCTACATTTATGGACAGTTAATTTAACTCTATTTAGGGTTCATTAATCATGGTAATTTTCTCCAAACCACTTGAGGGCAGTGTCAGTAGATTGACTGCAATATTGTAACAGTGGCTGCTGTCTTGTATTCCAAATATTCATTGCTTGATGACATCATTAATCCAAGATGGCTGACAGCGATAGCCATGTGCCAAATGCCTCAGGCATATCTGTGAAAAACTTTTGTACAAGGAGGTCAATTGAGCTAAAAAATATATTAGCATGTGTACAGTAAAGTATGATGAATATGTTAGTATTTTATCAACTAAAATGTTGAGTAAAATTTTGTTTTTATACACCAAAAACAAACTGTCCACGTATGTGGACGTCATGCAACAGTGGAGTCAGATTGCATAAAGTCTGATTTCTGTGACCTGCTAGAATAGCTGTTCTATTTTTGCAAATATGTTTTGAATTGTCTTATATTGTACAAACCCGATTCCAAAAAAAGTTGGGACACTGTACAAATTGTGAATAAAAACAGAATGCAATGATGTGGAAGTTTCAAATTTCAATAATTTATTCAGAATACAACATAGATGACATATCAAATGTTTAAACTGAGAAAATGTATAATTTTAAGGGGAAAATAAGTTGATTTTAAATTTCATGGCTTCAACACATCTCAAAAAAGTTGGGACAAGGCCATGTTTCCCACTGTGTGGCATCCCCTCTTCTTTTTATAACAGTCTGCAAACGTCTGGGGACTGAGGAGACAAGTTGCTCAAGTTTAGGAATAGGAATGTTGTCCCATTCTTGTCTAATACAGGCTTCTAGTTGCTCAACTGTCTTAGGTCTTCTTTGTGGCATCTTCCTCTTTATGATGCGCCAAATGTTTTCTATGGGTGAAAGATCTGGACAGCAGGCTGGCCATTTCAGTACCCGGATCCTTCTTCTACGCAGCCATGATGTTGTAATTGATGCAGTATGTGGTCTGGCATTGTCATGTTGGAAAATGCAAGGTCTTCCCTGAAAGAGACGACGTCTGGATGGGAGCATATGTTGTTCTAGAACTTGGATATACCTTTCAGCATTGATGGTGCCTTTCCAGATGTGTAAGCTGCCCATGCCACACGCACTCATGCAACCCCATACCATCAGAGATGCAGGCTTCTGAACTGAGCGCTGAGAACAACTTGGGTTGTCCTTATCCTCTTTAGTCCGGATGACATGGCGTCCCAGTTTTCCAAAAAGAACTTAAAATTTTGATTGGTCTGACCACAGAACAGTTTTCCACTTTGCCACAGTCCATTTTAAATGAGCCCTGGCCCAGAGAAAACGCCTGCGCTTCTGGATCATGTTTAGATATGGCTTCTTTTTTGACCTATAGAGTTTTAGCCGGCAACGGCAAATGGCACGGTGGATTGTGTTCACCGACAATGTTTTCTGGAAGTATTCCTGAGCCCATGTTGTGATTTCCATTACAGTAGCATTCCTGTATGTGATGCAGTGCCGTCTAAGGGCCCGAAGATCACGGGCATCCAGTATGGTTTTCTGGCCTTGACCCTTACGCACAGAGATTGTTCCAGATTCTCTGAATCTTTGGATGATATTATGCACTGTAGATGATGATAACTTCAAACTCTTTGCAATTTTTCTCTGAGAAACTCCTTTCTGATATTGCTCCACTATTTTTGGCCGCAGCATTGGGGGAATTGGTGATCCTCTGCCCATCTTGACTTCTGAGAGACACTGCCACTCTGAGAGGCTCTTTTTATACCCAATCATGTTGCCAATTGACCTAATAAGTTGCAAATTGGTCCTCCAGCTGTTCCTTATATGTACATTTAACTTTTCCGGCCTCTTATTGCTACCTGTCCCAACTTTTTTGGAATGTGTAGCTCTCATGAAATCCAAAATGAGCCAATATTTGGCATTTCAAAATGTCTCACTTTCAACATTTGATCTATTGTGAATAAAATATAAGTTTATGAGATTTGTAAATTATTGCAATTTTTTTATTCACAATTTGTACAGTGTCCCAACTTTTTTGGAATCGGGTTTGTAATAAAACAGACATTTAACAAATATAGCAACATAAATAACCATTCAAAATTACATATTACGGCATTAAATGGCAACTTTAAACTTACATACCGAGACAAATGTGCATTTTGCCTTCCAAACAGGGACTGCACAGGTCAAGCACTCAGTACAGAATAATAGGGAATATCCCAGAAGACAGTGGAAGTTACAGTGAAAGCAGTGATGAGGAGTATGTGCCAGCAAAGCCCAGCCCATATTGCTACTAGGTTTCCGCATATATGTAACCACTGTTATAGTTCCTACAATATGTGTTTTATTGTTATTATATTGTCATATTAATGTTTTTAATAACTGAGCTGATATACATAGCATAACATGACATAATAAAAACACAATGTTCCATATTGTCATCTGTCGCTTTTTGTCCCATTTTACGCCTTTGTTGCATGGTGTCCACATATGCGTGGGCAGTTAAATAATTTTTAAATAAAACTGAATATTGTAAAAATGAAAATTTATTTCAATTTTAGCATCATATTAAAGTAATAAAGATAATGTTTTCCATAATTCATGCATGAAAGGGATTTAATCTCATTCTGTCTGCAAACCCATTCTCGTTTACAAACAAATTCACAGTGAAATGAAGCGATCAAACTCACAATGTCTTCCCCCACGTGAGCTGGATCTTCATTAAAAATAAAGCTCAACCACTCATTCCTAATATTGGTATCCAAACGAAGCTTATGCAGCGACTGTTCTTCCACAACCAGGCACTGCACAATATTTTGTAATCTTCAATGGCATGTTTATTGCTTGGAAATTCGATCCGGTTTAGCTCCACGTAGGCCTATGTTATTTATGTTACATGTCATGTGTGAATCTGTAGTGGGACTACAGAATCAGGCGTTCTTCTTCTTCTGTTGCGGCAGCGTTTCGCTGCTCTCTGACATCACGGGGACACACATTCACAGATCGATTGTTTGATGAGCCAGCTGTTAATAAAGCTTTTCTCTGACTAACAAGGAAGTTTTCAGCTCTGAAACTTACAGGATATTCTTATATTACCATGACCTTTTATATATCAAAAGCTCAAGGGAAAGTTGATTTCTCAATTCATGACCCCTTTAAGTCAAAAAGTTTTTAAAAGTACTTATGTATCAAAAGTACATTTCCTTTTTTATGTCAATGCATTATTATATTATTGTTGCATTGCTGTATGAATACACGCTGAGTCAGTGATACTCCATCTGCCATGCTTGCACACGACCACCTGAACTCATTTCAATACTTGTTTAAAAGTTACAAAGCTCTTTTCAAAGCTGCTGTCACTGAATACACTGATTTTACTTAGTTACTACCCACTTCTGCTCTGAAGGAAAGGGAACTGGTTTCCTACTAAAGTTAAGCTGGGTTGAGTTTGGTCAGTGCCTGGATGGGAGAGCACCTGTGAATAGTAAGGTTGATGCTGTGAGAGGTGTTAATGAGGCCAGCAGGGCTTCCTCACTCATGGGTCTGTTACTGTCATGAAGCCACAGTTCAGTGATGGTGATAGGGTCACAGGGGTTGCTCTCAGTGGTCACAAAAAAATTGGCTCCATCCAAGGGCGTAGATTGGAATTGGGGGGAATAGGATGGGGAGAGGTAACCCCCTCAATAACCAAAACAAGCAAGTACAACCCCCAACCCCCAATGACAGAAAAACAATTATTAAAGTGCATGAGTGGCACACTGTATACTCTATGCTATGGAGAAAGTCAAATGTGACCTAAAACAGCCACATCTACATAAATTAAAAAAGCATTTTAATTTACTCATGACCACCTTTACTATAGTGGTTCCATTGTGGTAAATTTTGACTAACTTGTTGTAGAATTTATAATAGCTAATCTGTTAAGGGAATAGTATCTTCACTAAAGATTTATATTACAGATGTGGCATGTTGTGGCTATAGTTTCTATGTGTAGGCTGAGATTTTGCATAACAAATGCTATAGATAAAAAAAAAAATTCTGACGAACTAGGTGCTGAAATAATATAAAATGCATTATATATCCTATACGTAAACAATTAATTGTTAAAGCTGCAGTCCGTAAGTTTTGCCTCTTTGTCGCCATCTCTGTTTGAAACCTGCGATTGCAGTTATTTGTTGAATTATCATCTTTACGTGGGTTGTGCGTACACAGCTCCTCAAATCAAATTGATAAATTTAATTATTCCAGCTGCTGTGAGAAAAGGCTGTAAATGATCCGCCACCTGCAGCATCCTCACATGTGTTAGCCTATAGCCGGACTCCTCCTTGATGTGTACAGACGTGACGAACGGCGGCATGCTCGAATGTCCTGCGGAAATCCACCAGTACCACTCTAATCATAACACATTATTACAAGCTTACCGTTGTGAATTGGGCTAAGGTAAGGGGATAGTTTTGAACACTGGCTGGTTATGTACTTGCTCAAAAATGATTAACCAAAAAAAGTTACGGACTGCAGCTTTAACTAGTTTATTGCTTTATTGCAGTTATGTTATCAACCAACTTTGCATATGGATGATACCACAAAAAAAACAAAAAAAATACTAATAATAATAAAAAAAATACTACTACTAATAATGTGTGTCAATGATGTGTCTCTTCAGTCACAATCACAAGAGAATAAATGGTGTCCACACATGCTGAAATAATGAAAGCCAGACTGGTTTTATTTTTCCATCAGAATAAATGATGAGTCGACCTATCCAGGGGGCCAAACAGTTATTTGTTTATTAAAAGTCACCCAACACAGACTACAGCAGTTACACACAGGTATGATCATTGATGCATAACTTCTACTGATCTTGGCTGGTTCTCTAATCTTGTTGAGCTGAGTGTACGTTGTTCTGCTTGTCCTAACACTGCTGCTGCTGCCATGTGGGAAACATGCTCACAGACACGCTGCTGTAGTCACACGCACACACACACACACACACACACACACACACACACACACACACACAGGCAGATTCCTCTCGTGTCTGTCACCCTTCAGGCAGCAATTCACACTGTGTGTATTCAGTGGACTCATGCTTTAGCAGCTGTATTAGCACACTCAAAACTAATTTAACATCAAATTAAGATGTGTAATCAAGAAAAAAACAAAAACAAGATTAGATACCAATACCAATAGTAATAAAATACATTTATATATAATTAATAATATGAATATAATAGTTTTGATGCTTTAAACATACGCTGCATGTAGGATAATTTTGTCATGTGAGACCACATTTATTTGCATAAAATTTTGTTAGTTCTCGTTCATTGTTGGTTACTATGGTTTCTGATAGTGCATACCTGTTCCCTGTTTTCTTTAATCATCATTCCCTGTAGCAACGTAATATTACTGGTTAATGTGTGTTGTGTTTTACGTCTTGGTGTTCATTAAAAGTATCTTTTGTTCACTCTACATCTCGTCTTTTGGATCTAACCTACATGCTACCGTAACAATAATATTATGTTAAAATTAACAACAGAGCCAGAGTTATATACAAGCATTTAAGTTGCACACAAGTCTATTTTTATCTACTTATCTTTCTACTTAAAATTGTGGTTGAAATCTAATTATTCAAACAGTGGGTATAAAATGTTTGCATGACAGATCATATTTTAAGACCCTAACATGTTAAAGTTCCCCTGCAGTCAACAATTTTATTCTTTAAAACTCATCTTTGGTCACCAAAAAAAAAAAAAAACTTAATGCCTTAAAATAGCTTGAATGCAACTCTACACCCTTGCTTCATTTAGTATGTTGAGAAGAGGAAGAGTTGTTGTAGTCGAGCATATTTGGGAGTCGCTCAAGCTGTCATCCGTCTTTCACATTTATTGTAATACAGTCTGAACACAGATGCAATAGCATGTCATAAAGCAAGATGACAACATAAGTTATAACCGTAATTAAACTAAACTATCCCTGTTCTCTCTTCATGCAGCAGATATTCTCTGGCTCATCTTACAACAGTTCCCACACCAGCGATTTATAGATTATCATGACAGAATATGCTAATCGATGACTTGAAGATAGTTAACTCATAAATTCATCAACTATCCATTCAGAAACGTCCTGTCTCATTCTACATGTTGTCACTTCTTCTTGAGTCTCTCCATCATTGTCTGACTTCAGTTTGAACATAAAAGGCTGAACAGTTTTTATCTGTGGGGTATTTTGAGCCCTTTAAAGCATATTAAAAACACTACATAGACATATAAACAACATTAAAAACTTGATTTTCAACACAAGTTGTTCACAAGCTGTTTTATTGATGTCTTCCTGCAGTTAAAAACGAACAAAAAAAAAAAAAAAACACTATTACATTAGACAAGATACTTTTAAGTAAGTTGCATCTTTCCACATACTTTCTGATGTTCATTCATGTTTATTCATGCTATAACTAGCTATAAAACTCTTGAATCTTGAATCTTGAATCTTGAACTAGTAGAAAAGCGGGAGAGAGGATCGGTTCACATGCGCTCCATTTTGTCTACATCACGCGTGACCTTTCCGAAGTGATGGCGTCATACACAATGAAGAAGAACAACACAGAAGTCGCACATTTGTGGTTAAAAGTATATAAATGTTTATTTTTTAAAAGAAAAGAAGTATACTTTGCAAGGTATAAGATAGTTCGACTGTGCACAAAGTGCAACGAAGTATACTTTGGGTTTAAGAGAGCTTCTCTCTTCTCTCATATCCTCCGTCTGATCAGCTGGGTTCATTTTCCTTGATGTTTTCTGCAGGATTTGGAAACTCCATGAGTATTAGAGCAACACAGCATGGAGGAAAATCCACTTCACTGACTTACAGTTACAGGCCAAATGCTCTGTATGTAAAATTCATCAGTGTGCCCGCACACACACAGGGACACGTATTTGCTTTCTTATAGGGTGGGTCTTTCCTTTGAGTTCTGTGGTTTATAATTTTGCGCTATTCACAGAAGGTGTTGTATTTGTACTATTTGACCAATTATTTTTCTTCTACTTTAAACGTGTCTGGGAGTCAGAGACCATACGTCATATTGATCTCAAACTAGGTAAGATGGTTACAAACCCCACATCCGTCAGACACTAGGTGGCACTATAATTAGTGCATTTATGTTTTTGTTCAGAACTATGGGACCATAAGTGCTGGAGTCTAAGTACTTTTTCACATTCTTGCAAATCTGACCATGGTCCAGTTCGTATATGACCATCATGACAACATTACAAATTTTTTTTTCTTCTTTTAATGCTAACATATCAAATGCTAACATATTCTTTGAATATCAATTTGATTGTTTAAAAAACATTGCCGCCAACAGCCAATGAAATTTTAACAGCTAATAATGGCAGACCATTACAAAAATTTATATAAAATAATTGATATTGTGTCAAAACTAGGTTGTAATAATAATAATAATAATAATAATAATAATAATAATAATAATAATAATAATACATTTTCAAAGGTTACAAGGTTGCTGTACAGGGAGATAATGAAGTAAACATGACATTTGCAGTTCATCAGCATAATAATGATGACCTGCAAAATAACCAAGGGGTAACAAATAATTATTGAAAAGAAGAGGTCCAAGAACAGAGCCTTGAGGAACACCATGAGAGAGAGAACAAGTGGAGGATTTGATGTTATGGATGGAAATGAAGAACTGTCTATCAGTGAGATAGGAAGTAAACCAAAAAAGCACTATAGCCCCGTGATACCTATTGCTGAAAGACGAGAGATAAGTACCTGAAGGGATACAGAATGAAAAGCTGCTGTTAAATCAAGCATGATAAGAACAGTAAGACAGCCAAAATCAGCAGATAAGAGAAGGGCATTGGTCATTTAACAGTGCTGTTTCATTGAGAACCAGATTGATAGGGATAAAGCAGATTGTTAACAGAGAGATGAGATTGTAACTGAGAGGCAACAGCATTTTTGAGCGATTCTGAAAATTTGAAGATTTAGGTCTGAAATTATTCATAGCAGAAGAATCTAGCCCTGATTTCTTCAAAATAGTAGTAACAGCCGCAGTTTTTAATGATAGATGGACAGACCCATAGGAAATAGAGCAGTTGTTGAGGTGGGCAATAGGAGATGAGATTACAGATAGGCATCCTAGAAGTGAGGTAGATACTGGATCTAACTGACAAATAGATGTGCAATTAGGTCACTAACAGAAGATGGGCTGGTGAGAGTAAAGCTAGACAAGATATGCTTTGTGGGTTGAGATGGAAACCAGTTAGAGGAAACTTCTGCTGATATTGATGAAAATGTTTCATAAATAGATTTTACTTTACTCTGGAAAAAATAAAGGAAAGAGTTGCAGAGGTCGATTGAGCCAGTATCACGGTGTGCTGGAGGGTTAGTAAGTCTGCTGACAGTAGAAAATAACATCTTAGGTCTACCTTTAGCAGTGCTAAATATGGAAGAGTAATATGATGTACGTGTGGCATTGAGAGCAGTCTTGTGTTTCTGCTGATGATCACAGAAATCCTGGTAATGCACCTCAAGGCCACTTTTCCTGTACTGGTGCTCCAGACGTATACCAATTTGATTAAGCAATCGGAGCTCAGGTGTATACCAAGGAGACGCACAAGATGAAGGTACCAGCCTAGTTATCATAGGGTCGTGATTGTCCAAGGCTTCTGAGATAGAGTTGTAAGTTGGGAGAATAGCAGAAAGACAGGAAAAATCTGAGTAAATAGACAGAGAAGATAGAGTTTGAGAAACATAAATGATCAACAGTTTTAACACTGCGATAATTAATAATACTTTTGAGAGCAGGATAAGGAAAAGGTAAATCAAATCTAACTGTTATCAGCCTACGGTCAGATATACCAGTTTGTGAGCCAGAGACATTATTAATTCCCAAAGTGCAAACCAGATCAAGTGTGTGACCACAGCAATGAGTAGGAAAACTGACACCTTGTACAAGACTAAAACTATCGAGAGTTGATGAAAGGTCATTGGCTCTGGAGAAATGAGTGTCAATATGTATATTGAAATCACGTAGCAGGATAACATGAGAGGATCTAGCACAAGCAAGGCCACCACCTCTACCATAGAGACGTGGCTTAGACATGTATTTATATCCAGAGGATGTAAGTTTAAATGAAGGTAGTAATTTGGTAACTGCCAGTTATCTCAAATGAGTCCTATAAGCAACAAATCTACTGGTCCAGATGGACAGAATGCAGAGCACAGATGTGCAGATGGTTTGTAGAGCAATGGACAGAGCGAATTCTGAACAAACGACAACACTCATAAATCAAGTCATCAAATCTGAGTCAAGACACAGGTGGCAGGTTAGGGTCCATAAACCATATGACGAGTGTGTTAATTACATGTTGTAAATGTCACTAACAATGAAGAGAATAGACCAGCTGCTAGACCAGCATGATCCGACGCATTGTCACTCATAACACAGCTGATCCAGATAGTGAACACACCCACAAACTCAGCTAAAACCCATCACCGTAGTCTACAAGCAGCGACACAGCTAGAGTAGAGATCTGCTTTGATTGGTCAGATAGCTCAGTTTGTTGTGATTGGTCTACTCTGCTCTGATTGGTCAGATGGCCCAGTCTGTTGTGACTGGTCTACTCTGCTTTGATTGGTCAGATGGCTCAGTTTGTTGTGATTGGTCTACTCTGCTCTGATTGGTCAGATTGCCCAGTCCGATTTTTGACGTGTGAGGGCATCGGCTGTCAACGGCGTCATATCCGCGTTACCCTCGGTTTCTGCTTTTACTGCCGTAGAAACCATGGCAACAGACGTGAACAACTGCGTAACATCTCGCACTGTTGCAGTTTCGTTCAAACATTATGTACCATGGCAAGCTGACTTTGGAACAAAATGAGAAATCAAAAGAGGACCGGTATCGATGGAGTTTTCGAGATGGCGAGAGCTTCGCAACAAACTTCCGTTTGAGATGCCGCTCTTGCATGTGCTTTATTAGACAGGTGACCAAATGTACATAAAACGAATAAATGTTATGTAGCTCAACACGATGAAATATGTGAATATCATCAGTATGATGTAGGTATTGCTAGTCTCATACAGCCAACAAACTAACACACAGAATAACATTATAACTCTCAACACACTCAAATGCAAATGTCAAACAGCATTGCGTTTCCTCACAATGTTAATGGGTCAAATAAATTGACCCGTATGAGTAGTAATCCAACCCTTGCAGGTAGTTCGGTAGAATGAAATGTCCTCATTTCTTTATATCCCCCAGGACTTGCGCATGGCGCTGATATCTGTCTCTTATATTAGTAATCGCATAAAGATAATTTAAAGAAAAAAAGAGAAATAAATAAGATAAAAGAGAAATATTGTGAAATATACAAAAAAAAAGCGTCCCATTTGTCTCTCTTGAGATCACTGTGTTTTCTGTGAGGTCCTATAGCCTATATTGTAGGCTGTTTCTGTGTGGATGAGGGTTTGTGTAGAGAACCAACTACCGAGGTGACACCAATAACTCATATACAGTAAGCGGCTGTCAGCGTGTCACCCAACATCTAAACATGACTGCTACAATGCTATGATCTTGGGAATATACTGGTTAAAACAGGCTTGGTCCTGACAATAGACAGAGCTGGACACACACACACACACACACACACACACACACACACACACACACACACACACACACACACACACACACACACACACACACACACAGCAGTGTTAATAATTGAATGACAGCAGAAGGAATACAAGTAGATTCAGAATTGAACTCAATGCTCTGATCTTGCTCTATTCTCACATTTACAGATTCATACAATACAACAATTTCAATGGTCCTAAAAACAGCTTCATTCAGCAAAATATACTTTCTTTTTTTATTATCTTTAATCTCGAAGTGAAATGTTTTGGTGGGATACACACACCCATCAGCATCTCTACAGCAGTGTGTTAGCAGATGTTCAGAAGAGACAATCAGATGCTTTCAGAGTGTTGCTGAGGTCAGTCAACATGATTTATGATACAGATCATACACACAGTGAGATTTGAGCATGATAATGGAGATTATGCTTCAGTCAGCATCTTATATGAGGCTAGATATTAAAACAGTGCATGAATAACTGGACTGTGTTAGATTATAAAATGTGATTTGTTAATTTGCATAATTTCACATTCATTCATAGAGGGGAATGAACTGATTTAAACTGACAGTGAGTCATATTAGTTAAATTATTTAGATTTGGTCATGAATTCATGTATACCTTGTTGTGTTGCAAACAGCACTCAAAGTTCTGTTAGTAGATAAGGAGAACACTTGCTCCGTTTTGTGTAATAAAAGTATGTGTGGAGTCTATGAAGATCTGTCCTTCTTAAAACTTGTTTTTCCTGAGAGTCCTAAAGGAATTTCCAATCATCCACATTTGTGGATGAGAATGAAGGACAACAAAGGAGTTCCTGGTGATAACCCCCTCCTCCACCTTATTCGCCGGAGGTGTTATATGACCAATATGTGGCAGGCAGGGTAAGAATTTCCACTTACAAGCCACCGGTCTTCTACTAGCCAAAACAATAACAGAAATAAACCACAGTTTGGTCACAAGTCACAGCTTACATTTAAATATATTTAGTTCCCTTTCGAACTGGAACTCGCACTGCGTTATGGTGTTGACACTATGGGAACGTTCCTCATGAGCTGACAGGATTTCTGCAATTAATTTGCCCTTCCACAATTTAAGGCCTTAAAAATGTCTTAAAAATGTCAGAAAGTCTTAAAGGGTTAGTTCACCCAAAAATTAAAATTTTCCCATGATTTACTCACCCTCAAGTCATCCTAGGTGTTCATGACATTCTTCTTTTCAAATTATGGCCTTGATTTTTTTTTTTTTTTTTTTTTTTCAGATTCACAAACTTTCAAGGATTTCAAGGACCTGTGGGAACCCTAACTCCAACCCAAATCACACCTGAAGAAATTAATCAAGGCATTCAGGAAAGAAAGTTATAGGCGGGTGAATGTGATCAGGGTTGGATGTAAACTCTTCAGGACACTCTCCATCCAAGGAATAGTTCATCCATGAAATATGAAAATCCTCTTGTTTATGCTCTCCTGCCTCATTCCAAACAACAGACTTTCTTCTCTTCCGCTGAATGTTTAGCAGTGCTGCTTCCATACAACCTGTAATGCTGACCACGTCTGTTTGTGCTTTCAAATGAACTATTCCTTCAGAATTTGTTCCATTTGAATTCATATTTGAAGTGTTTAAGTTTGCTGCTCAGACCACACCCATTTATTGAAATGCTTTGTTTTCATCTCACAATGAGTTATTAGAGTTGAAATAATGTCATCATGACAAATGAACACACTGCATCTTAAATGCTTTCAGATAATTAATGATCACGATCTCGGATCAGTCATGCACAGCTCGACTTTCCGTCCTGAGGACATCCGTCTCTCCTCGTCTCCCTCAGTGGTGAAGGACGCATGATGAATCCCTAATCGTTGTTTTATTCCCAGTGGCTCTGAACAGACAATCACGCTCACGGCTCTAATGAATAGAGCCCCGATCATAATCATATCAATCAACCTTTAATATCAGCCACATCCCCAACCACACAACAGTGCCAATGAGAGCGAGATCCGATCAATACACACACACGGTGGGCTGCGTCATCAGGGACCCCGGGGCCACGCACAGATATTACACACAAGGCCTTATTCTGATGCAGGCTACAGCCTCTACATATTTTATGTGACTGTCATGAAATTAAAAGACTGAGAGAGACCAAAGGTGCCTTTATCTGGTCTAAATTGGTGCTATAAAGGGATAGTTCACCCAAAAATGAATTGTCCTGGTATAATGACAGTGAATGGGTGATGAGATTTTGAAGCACAAAAAAGTGCATCCGTCCATCCATCATAAAAGTGCACTATCCATCATAAAAGTGCATCTGTCCATTATAAAAGTGCATCCATCCATCATCATAAAAGTGCATCTATCCATTATAAAAGTGCATCTATCCATTATAAAAGTGCATCCATCCATCATCATAAAGGTGCATCTATCCATTATAAAAGTGCATCCATCCATCATCATAAAAGTGCATCTATCCATTATAAAAGTGCATCCATCCATCATCATAAAAGTGCATCCATCCATTATAAAAATGCATCTATCCATCATCATTAAAGTGCATCTATCCATCATCATAAAAGTGCATCCATCCATTATAAAAGTGCATCTATCCATCTATTATAAAAGTGCATCTATCCATCATCATAAAAGTGCATCCATCCATTATAAAAGTGCATCTATCCATCATCATAAAAGTGCATCCATCCATTATAAAAGTGCATCTATCCATCATCATAAAAGTGCATCCATCCATTATAAAAGTGGATCTATCCATCCATCATAAAAGTGCATCCATCAGATAGATGCACTTTTGTAATAGATAGATGCACTTTTATGATGGATATATGTACTTTTATGATGGATGGATGCACTTTTATGATGGATGGATACACTTTTATGAACAGCCAATCACTGCCATCATAAAGCTTGAAGAGCCAGGACATTTTTAATATAACTCTGATTGTATTCGTCTGAAAGAAGAATGTCATGAACACCTAAGATGACTTGAGGGTGAGTAAATCATGGGCTAATTTTCATTTTTGGGTGAACTATCCCTTTAACACTAGGACAACAAAATACAATTATATCAAAAAAAGAAAGTGAGAAAGTTTTGTTGACTAACTAGCCAACCTTTACCAGAGGATTCACAGTGCGGTTGTACCGACAGGGAGATATTTCAATTTTTTTTTGTGTTTTACCCTCAGCCAAAGGCTAAACAAGAGGTTGTTACTTTCAAAACACATTAAAAGTCTATAAAACAAATTAACATTTTTAAAACATCATGTATTTGTTGTTATCAATCAATCAATTATTCAGTTGGAAGCCCTGGAGATAAGTGATGATGAAGATTACCATACTGACCTCTAGTGGAGTCATTACAACTGTACAACACCAAAGATTCACATCGATATGACATGATCAAGTTTAATACTTATGTTAATCTATCAACTATGTGCAGGACCAGTTCAAGCATCTCTGTGAAACATCTATAGACTGCAGCTTCTTCCCGTAGGACGGTTTGAGTCATGTTAAAATGTGGAGTATTAAATGTGTATATGAGGGAAAAGCTTGGCTATCCCAAACCTCGCCTACTCTTCTTCTACACACTCAAAAGTATGCTTTTTCTTCACAAGAAGAGTGTGTACATTTAGATCATAGTACAAGCAGGTGAATGGGGACGCCACCCAGGTTTGTGATCACTCAACAGACATCGCTGGCAGGTAAACGTGTGTGGCCGTGTCTAGGATTACATGCAATACACCGCAAAAAAAATCCATTTTACGTGTCTTTTCTTCTCTCAAATCTTCATGCTTATCCAGCTCCTGTCATCCCCAGATCCACCCTCACGCCTGCGGCCCATCACAGTACACTGCTATAATCTTTATATTTAATGATGATGTACATCATAATTAGCATTTGTGCTGTAGATGATGTATATGATGAATATGGGTCAGCAAAGGAGGAGGCTTCTAGAAAGGGTTTGAAGGTTTAGAGTCACTGCTGTCTTCAAGAACTTTGTTCTTCTGAAGCTGCTTTGCAGCCATATACACATATATAGTAAAAACATCACTAAATAAATATAAAAAAAGAGTTAATGTGTGTGTGTGTGTGTGTGTGTGTGTGTGTGTGTGTGTGTGTGTGTGTGTGTGTGTGTGTGTGTGTGTGTGTGTGTGTGTGTGTGTGTGTGTGTGTGTGTGTGTGTGTGTGTGTGTGTGTGTGTGTGTGTGTGTGTGTGTTATGCGGTATAGTAATGCCTGAACAACAGATCCCTCTAGTGGTCATGTATGAGATAATCAACAATGTATGAATGTTGAAATACATTCAAAAGTGTGAGATTGTGTAAGAACTGCACATAATGTAACATATTACATTATTATTATCATTATAATAAAATAATGTAATAATTTTCTCAAAATGTAATAACATCTTGAGCTCATAATGTAATTTTTTTATATTATAAGTAATGTATTACATTATAAACTCACCAAAAACATGTCATATTTTCATTATTGTAATGGCTTTTAAAGCATAAAAATTATTAGTATCTCTTTACAGTACATTTTAAAAATCTAAATCAAGTCTTTAACTGCGGAATGCATTTAAGATTTAAATAGTCATGTTATTATTGATATTATTATTATTATTATTATTATTATTATTATTATTAATAATAATTTTTAAAATTTTATTTATGTATCTGGATTTAGATTTTTAAAATGTACTGTAAAGGAATGCCAATGCTTTATGTTTAATAAACATTTTGGTAAAACCTTACAATACGGGTGCACTAACATGCATTAATTCATGCTTAGCTAATAGATAATCATATGTTAATGTATGACTCATGAAGAACTAAACTACAAACTCGATTCCAAAAAAGTTGGGACACTGTACAAATTGTGAATAAAAACAGAATGCAATGATGTGGAAATTTCAAATTTCAATATTTTATTCAGAATACAACATAGATGACATATCAAATGTTTAAACAGAAAATGTATCATTTTAAGGGAAAAATAAGTTGATTTCTTGGCATCAACACATCTCCAAAAAGTTGGGGCAAGGCTATGTTTCCCACTGTGTGGCATCCCCTCTTCTTTTTATAACAGTCTGCAAACGTCTGGGGACTGAGGAGACAAGTTGCTCAAGTTTAGGAATAGGAATGTTGTCCCATTCTTGTCTAATACAGGCTTCTAGTTGCTCAACTGTCTTAGGTCTTCTTTGTCGCATCTTCCTCTTTATGATGCGCCAAATGTTTTCTATGGGTGAAAGATCTGGACTGCAGGCTGGCCATTTCAGTATTCGGATCCTTCTTCTACGCAGCCATGATGTTGTAATTGATGCAGTATGTGGTCTGGCATTGTCATGTTGGAAAATGCAAGGTCTTCCCTGAAAGAGACGACGTCTGGATGGGAGCATATGTTGTTCTAGAACTTGGATATACCTTTCAGCATTGATGGTGCCTTTCCAGATGTGTAAGCTGCCCATGCCACACACACTCATGCAAGCCCATACCATCAGAGATGCAGGCTTCTGAACTGAGCGCTGAGAACAACTTGGGTTGTCCTTATCCTCTTTAGTCCGGATGACATGGCGTCCCAGTTTTCCAAAAAGAACTTCAAATTTTGATTGGTCTGACCACAGAACAGTTTTCCACTTTGCCACAGTCCATTTTAAATGAGCCTTGGCCCAGAGAAAACGCCTGCGCTTCTGGATCATGTTTAGATATGGCTTCTTTTTTGACCTTTAGAGTTTTAGCCGGCAACGGCGAATGGCACGGTGGATTGTGTTCACCGACAATGTTTTCTGGAAGTATTCCTGAGCCCATGTTGTGATTTCCATTACAGTAGCATTCCTGTATGTGATGCAGTGCCGTCTAAGGGCCCAAGATCACGGGCATCCAGTATGGTTTTCCAGCCTTGACCCTTACGCACAGAGATTGTTCCAGATTCTCTGAATCTTTGGATGATATTATGCACTGTAGATGATGATAACTTCAAACTCTTTGCAATTTTTCTCTGAGAAACTCCTTTCTGATATTGCTCCACTATTTTTGGCCGCAGCATTGGGGGAATTGGTGATCCTCTGCCCATCTTGACTTCTGAGAGATACTGCCACTCTGAGAGGCTCTTTTTATACCCAATCATGTTGCCAATTGACCTAATAAGTTGCAAATTGGTCCTCCAGCTGTTCCTTATGTGTACATTTAACTTTTCCGGCCTCTTATTGCTACCTGTCCCAACTTTTTTAGAATGTGTAGCTCTCATGAAATCTAAAATGAGCCAATATTTGGCATGACATTTCAAAATGTCTCACTTTCAACATTTGATATGTTATCTATATTCTATTGGGAATAAAATATACGTTTATGAGATGTATAAAATATTGCATTTTTTTTATTCACAATTTGTACAGTGTCCCAACTTTTTTGGAATCGGGTTTGTATTTATTAATGATTACTGCATCAGCAACTAATGCAGTTATATATGATTAATAGATTAAGTAATCATTAAATTGTTATTAGTTAAATGTGTCATCATGTATTAATTCCCTAATAACATATTATATTAACTAATAATGTAAATTAATGTGTTAATTACCACAACGGGTCAAAGCCATGCATTTCAACTTCTGCTTTAATTAATCATTAGCTAATGATTTCCAAAGATATCCTTATGTTATGAGTTTACTTGAGGCACATGACTATTAACTAATTAAAAATTAATATACCACACATTGTGGTTATAAGCCATAACCACAATGGCATATTACTTAACAATTAATTAATAGTGATGTGCCTCAACAAGTAAAGTCATAACATCATGATACCTTTGGTAAGTCATTAGCTAATGATTAATAAAAAATTGGAAGTTGAAATGCATGGCTTTGACCCATTTTGGTAATAATTAACATATGAATTTACACCATTAGTTAATATAAATTGTATTGTAAAGTGTTACCAACATTTTTTTATAGATTTTTAAAAGCTATTACAATTATGACAATATGACCATGTTTTTGGTGAGTTTATAATGTAATAATTTTCTCATAATGTAAAAATAAATACATTATGAGCTCAAGTTATGTTTTTGCTCAAATAATGTAATACTACATTGCTACATATACTCCTTTACCATGGTATTTATGTAGTACTCCAAGGTACTTCAAATAATACCAGATACTATCGGGAAAACGCATTATCAATGGCATTTGACACTCCACAGATACACAGAGCATTTTGTTTCAGAATTTCATCAGGGTTCAAAAAGCCAGAACATGCAGACCTGAATGTTTAAATACAATGAAAAACATCCAAGTATGTAACATTACTCTTCACAAACTTCAGACCAAAGCAGATCTGAACTAAATAGACACACAATTACCTCAGACTCCTGCACAACTCAATCTACCCACTGAATCCCTACCATCCTGCAGAGATCCACTCCAACACACTGTCTGTCATGAGCAAGTGATTAGGGCTGGATCTCAGTAAGCTCTCAGAAACATGATTGGGCATCCATGATATACACAATCAGCCTTTAGAAGAGAAATAGGGCGGAGCTTACGGGGGTGCTGCCGTCTGATAGGGTGGCCATGCTGATGGAGGTGCTCATCTTGTCTGAGGACAGAGAGGGAGGGGAAGGGCTTCTCTTCTCCAGGATATCCTGTGTCTGCAGGAAGTCCCGCCAGTCATGCTGGATTCTGAGCCAGAGTGAGTTATTTACACGAGGTATGGATAATAAAACACCCATAAATCACAGATAACAGTATAATACAGAAAACCATTTGTGACTTACTCACTTTAACTGATTTAAAAACAAATACTGTTAACATGTTATGATGATATTAACTCACATCAGGACTGTGGTCTCCAGTGGATGAGTGTTCACTGTGATGTTATTCTCCACGTCTGTCGCCATCTGGTGGCTGAAACATACACACACGCACAAAAAACAACCATATTTTTCAATTTTCAAAGGAATACAGCTACACTGTCATGCAAAGATGAATACACATACAGCACACAAAATATGAAGAGAAAACATGTAATATTTCTTAACCTCTTCAGCTAGGTTGGGGATTTCCTCCTGGATTTGGCATACCCAAATTGAAAAGCTTCCCATACCCACATACAGTGGTCTAAATACACAATTTTGGTGTCATTTTACAGGATACCCTTTGCAGTTACAAAACCGATTCCAAAAAAGTTGGGACACTGTACAAATTGTGAATAAAAAAGGAATGCAATAATTTACAAATCTCATAAACTTATATTTTATTCACAATAGAATATAGATAACATATCAAATGTTGAAAGTGAGACATTTTGAAATGTCATGCCAAATATTGGCTCATTTTGGATTTCATGAGAGCTACACATTCCAAAAAAGTTGGGACAGGTAGCAATAAGAGGAAGGAAAAGTTAAATGTACATATAAGGAGCAGCTGGAGGACCAATTTGCAACTTATTAGGTCAATTGGCAACATGATTGGGTATAAAAATAGCCTCTCAGAGTGGCAGTGTCTCTCAGAAGTCAAGATGGGCAGAGGATCACCAATTCCCCCAATGCTGCGGCCAAAAATAGAGGAGCAATATCAGAAAGGAGTTTCACAGAGAAAAATTGAAGTTATCATCATCTACAGTGCATAATATCATCCAAAGATTTAGAGAATCTGGAACAATCTCTGTGAGTAAGGGTCAAGGCCGGAAAACCATACTGGATGCCCGTGATCTTCGGGCCCTTAGACGGCACTGCATCACATACAGGAATGCTACTGTAATGGAAATCACAACATGGGCTCAGGAATACTTCCAGAAAACATTGTCGGTGAACACAATCCACCGTGCCATTCGCTGTTGCCGGCTAAAACTCTATAGGTCAAAAAAGAAGCCATATCTAAACATGATCCTGGGCCAAGGCTCATTTAAAATGGACTATGGCAAAGTGGAAAACTGTTCTGTGGTCAGACCAATCAAAATTTCCATCCAGACATTGTCTCTTTCAGGGAAGACCTTGCATTTTCCAGCATGACAATGCCAGACCACATACTGCATCAATTACAACATCATGGCTGCGTAGAAGAAGGATCTGGGTACTGAAATGGCCAGCCTGCAGTCCAGATCTTTCACCCATAGAAAACATTTGGCGCATCATAAAGAGGAAGATGCGACAAAGAAGACCTAAGACAGTTGAGCAACTAGAAGCCTGTATTAGACAAGAATGGGACAACATTCCTATTCCTAAACTTGAGCAACTTGTCTCCTCAGTCCCCAGACGTTTGCAGACTGTTATAAAAAGAAGAGGGGATGCCACACAGTGGGAAACATGGCCTTGTCCCAATTTTTTTGAGATGTGTTGATGCCATGAAATTTAAAATCAACTTATTTTTCCCTTAAAATGATACATTTTCTGTTTAAACATTTGATAAGTCATCTATGTTGTATTCTGAATAAAATATTGAAATTTGAAACTTCCACATCATTGCATTTTGTTTTAATTCACAATTTGTACAGTGTCCCAACTTTTTTGGAATCGGGTTTGTACATAAAACACTGCTAAAAATGATAAACATTTAAATGTATGTTGTCTGAGCTGTAATAAACCAGTGTTGATTTTCTGGTTATAAATTCATTTTTGAAAGTGTGGCCCTGTGTGCTCTAGCACCCTGCAGACAGTTTGCGCTGTTTCCACTAGATGGCAGCAAGAGTTTGTCTGTATCATATTGTATGCAAGATTTATTTAAATGGATCTGAAGGGAGGACTACTACCTTTTTCATGTAATTTCCGCCTACCCAAATCTAAAGTCTCCCCATATACAGTGGTATAAATGCAGTATACAATATTATGTAGATTCAAATGAAATTCCTGTAAAATGACACAAAAATTGTGCATTTAGAGGTGTATTTGTATTTCAAATGGTACCACATAAGAGCTCCTCCACAGACATTTACAATTTAAAGTATATACTTGATGATGTCCCTGATCAGGGTCCTTGGAGTTTAAGATGTTAAGCATTTCTTATTACACAATTTACCAATGTATTGACTTTAAATAGAGATCATGAGGAATCTGATGATATAATCTAAACAATCACAACACTAGCCGAGACTCGAGATTCAGTCGTCTATTGCAAGATTCATGCTATTTTTACTGTTTCTATTGTTTCATTATAGATATGGTGATTATCTCTAAGGTGGACACAACTTAATATATGATATTTCCATCTGAATCTAACCATGTCATGTCAACAAATGGAAAAGTCAGCAAACTATTTATTATAATGTTAAATATTGTGCCTTTTGCCCCAACAGCAGGGGGGCCTTTTACCCCAAATACCATAATTTTAAATATTCTGCCGTTATTGAAAAACTGTTGCTTTAATTACTTTGATCAAAACTGAAAATCATTAACAAGACCTTTGTCTCAATATATATTCAATAATTGTACTGATTCTTATTTGCTACCTAAATCTACAACATTTTAAAAACATCAAATATTAGATCAAATGATCAAAAGATCAGACAAATTTCCACATGCATCTTGAAAAGCGGATGTTTTGGAAAGTGCTGAGGCAAGTTTTTGTGCCATTTTTGGTTTAGAGGAGAATAAAATCAAAGGAGCCATTTACCCCATGGAGCCTTTAGCTCCGTTGTACCCTATACTTATACTTTATTATTGTTATGTCTCTTTCTAGAACCACACTCTATTTAAGGGTAGGGTAGGCAATTTCAGAGAGTCTAGCAATAGTGAGATAGCTTTGAAAGCATAAGATCCACCCTCCCTTTGGAGAGCTCTTAAAAGTCACGCATGAGATCAAGATTCAAGAGTTTTATTTGTCACATACACAGTTATATACAGAATATACAACCGGCAGTGAAATGTAAACAACGCACAAAGCAGAGTCTGCAAAGCATCACAAGACGAAAGACCGTGTTACATTACCTCATGTCTCAAAGCACATAACTTTACAATAATAATGAACTTAAAGAGCTCTAGTTGTACCACCTGACTGCTGCAGATTAATTTCAGCGTTGATAGTGTTGACAGAAACGCATAAATCCGAGTCTGAGGACATGAACTGCTTCGGGTAGAATGTCATGGGTTGCCATGTTGTAATGGCATGAATGCAGCATAAGCTGGTTGTTTTGGTTCAGGAGGAACTTAAAGGGCCCTATTTTATCAATCTGATAAAATAGCCACTCTGATAAAATCTGCTCATGGCGCAGGTGCACTTAGGGCGTGTCTGAATCCACTTTTGCTAGTTTAACGACGGGAAAACCGGTCGGCGTGCCAGGCGCGTGGTCCAAATGGCTGTACTTCGTCTCTTAATAAGTCATGGGTGTGTTTTGGGCGTAACGTGCAATAAAACAATCAGAGTCTCATCTCCCATTCCCTTTAAAAGCCAGTTGTGCTCGCACCATGATTGATTCGCTATTTACATGGAGGAATTTGCGAGCGGAAAAACTAAACGCTTCTGTAGCAAGGAAATGGATTTGCTCAGATCTGCTGTTTGTTTGTGACACTTGGTGACTGGTAAATTGTATCCCCATCGAGGATAAACATAATTTAGCAGAAGCAGGGATATTTAGACCAGAGAATGCAATGATTGAATGTAACTTGTCTGGTCCTGTGAGATTTGTAAATTATTGCATTGCTTTTTTATTCACAATTTGTACAGCGTCCCAATTTTTTTGGAATCGGGTTTGTGTTTGCTTAGCGACTTGTGTAAATTACTAAATTCTGCTTTCATTATGTCGTTTTTTTTTTTGCCCCTTTTAAAAGGTGTACATGTGGGAAGTGCACATTGCATGCTCCATTGATAAATTACCTATATGTGATCATGTTGTGTACTTGATGTGCACTTACGCGCCCTTGAAAATTCCGCCCTTGTTGACGTCACGCAGACCCATACTTGAAAAAAACCTTCCGAAACTAGTGAGAAACCGGAAGGAGTATTTTTGACAGAAATATTCCATCAAATGTCCAACTTATTTTTTTTAAACTTTGTCCATGTTTAGCATGGGAATCCAAGTTTAACATTGTAAAAAGCTCAGTATGCCTGAAATAGCATTACACTCCCCCCTTTAAAAAAAATGCCAATCCTAAATATGGTTGAAGTTTGTAATGAGTGGTCTATGACTGGTGTGTGCCTCTAGCTCCTCTACAACATCTCCCTCCCTCTCCCAACACAATACACACAATACACAATTCACCTTATTCATGCCCTGGTCACATCCCACATTGACTACTGAAACGCCCTCCTCATTGGCACCACAAATAAACTTCTCCATTGCCTTCAATCCATTCAGAACTCTGCGTCTCGGATCATCACCCGCACCAGGTCAACGGACCACATCACACCCCTCCTCGGTCAGCTCCACTGGCTTCCTGTTCCCCACCGGATCAACTACAGGATTCTTCTGCTAACCTTCAAAGCCCTCTATAACCTTGCCTCTCATAACTGCTTCTTCCCTGCACCCCTCCCCAAACACTTTGTTCCTCCACAGCTGCAATTTTAAAATGATATTCAAACAAAATAAGAAAAATATTGACAGAAACTTCCAATTGCTAACACACAATTTTGCAAACTAGGCTGGTTTTATCAAAATACTTAACACAATTCCCAAAACCACACACCCAAACTACCTCATATATCTTGCGAAATGAAGCACTGCAACCAAAACTACATATAGCATTATCAAAATCAAACTTTTGCACGAAATGGCACACATTTCATTCGTATTACCAGATTTTTGTCTAATCAACTACACACTGTTGGGCATAATGAAAAGCACTCTCATCTTTAGTATGCTTTGCTATAATACTAAAATATGTATTCAAATTGTAGAAAATAGTTTCACATGCACAGAAATATTTGCAGATACACACACATGCTGTTGAAACATTTATATTTTAAGTTTTCACCAAACAAGTCAGTGCAACATATGCACAGCAGATATATTTACAATGGACTGAACAAAAATATGCTCACAAAAAAAAAAGATTAAACTGAAAAAGAAAATTGCATCCTCTTTTCCTCTCTCTGCAATGTCTTCCATTATTGTTGTTGTTGTTTTTTAAAAGGTGCTCACCTGTGGTCTTTTCATAGTGCTTTCATCCTGACTGAAGTGTTAACCATTAACCAATGAGGTGTTTGGCCAGGTGGCACATGTGTTGGCCAATTAATAACTGTAATGATCACATTCCAAAGCCTCTTTCTATTGCATCTATCTAGAATTGCATGATCTGATTTGAACTGTCGACTAGGAGAGGGTGTGGTCTAATCTGTCTTAACTTCGAAAAACTTGGCTCATCGTCTTATCCATTGCAAAGTCATCCATAGAGCATACATAACCCCTTACAAGATGTTCAAAATGAAACTGCAATCAACCTATAACTGCCATATCTGTAACACTGCATCTTCAGGTACTTTTCGTCACATGTTTTGGGAATGTCCAACTGTTGTACTCATGTAAACTTTTTTCTGTCCTCCTTACTACAAACTGATTACATGTCTAATCCATTTCTATGTCTTCTTGATGATTCTGACTCCTGTTTTAAGTTCATTACAGAAGAGAATGTTGTTTGCTGGTTTTACAGCTGCAAAGAAGACAGTAATACAGAACTGGTTCACTCCGCACATGTGCAAAAACATTGGATTCATAGTCTCCTTAAAATAATGACTTGTGAATGTACAACAGCACAAATTAATAAGGCTAAACCTAGTACAATTGATGCATGGAAATGTTTTTCTTTCAACATATTGGATGATATAAAGGAATGACCATATAATGTATTTTTTCCTTTTCTTTTTTTAACAGATTGCTAAATTATGGATAATATGTCTGTTGCTTCCCCTTCCCTGTTTGTTTGAAGGTATGTTATTTTGTTACATCTATTCTAAAGATAATAAAAAGTTGATCACAAAAAAAAAAAAAAAAAAAAAAAAAAAAAAGCTAAATTTGTAAATCTTCATCCTGTTCAAAAGTTTTCACCCCTGGCTCTGAATGCGTCGTGTTTCCTTCTGGAGCATCAGTGAATGTGCAAAACTTTTTTAATAGTTGTGTTTGAGTGCCTCAATCATCCTCAGAATCATACAGTCACTGTATGACAGAGGGCTCAAATATGCAGGAAAACTGAAGGCTTTTTGGGACCTGAGGAATCTTGGGCAGTTTAACTGTTCAGGACAAACAAGAGACTCAAGAACAACCATCACAAAACACACACACACTAGTGATGGGTCGGTCATGAACGATTCGTTCATTTTGAACAAATCTTTAATATGACTCGGTAACAATGAACTGTCTCAGAGAGTGATTCATTCATTTTGTGTTGACCGTGCATGCATCCTGTACAGCCCATGTTCTGTACAGGAAACAGAATTGATTAGTTCACGTCTCGAGTCTTCAGGTTCGAGTTTAAGTCGTTCGTTCATCCCATGACATCCCCATAGAGGCAATGCTGTCTGTACCGGAAAAGAGAAATGATTAGTTCACCTCTCGAGTCTTCGGGTCTGAGTCGTTCGTTCTTTTGTCACGTAACATGACAGCTGTATTATATACAGAATTAGTTAATAATTCCAAAACTTCCTTACAAACAAGCGTTTTTTCAAAAGTTTTTTTGTTATTGTTGTTTTACTCTTATGGTTACATGATTCTATTGTGAGTAAAAAAGGAATGCAATAATTTACAAATCTCATAAACTTATTTTATTCCCAATAGAATATAGATAACATATCAAATGTTGAAAGTGAGACATTTTGAAATGTCATGCCAAATATTGGCTCATTTTGGATTTCATGAGAGCTACACATTCCAAAAAAGTTGGGACAGGTAGCAATAAGAGGCCGGAAAAGTTAAATGTACATATAAGGAACAGCCGGAGGACCAATTTGCAACTTATTAGGTCAATTGGCAACATGATTGGGTATAAAAAGAGCCTCTCAGAGTGGCAGTGTCTCTCAGAAGTCAAGATGGGCAGAGGATCACCAATTCCCCCAATGCTGCGGCCAAAAATAGTGGAGCAATATCAGAAAGGAGTTTCTCAGAGAAAAATTGCAAAGAGTTTGAAGTTATCATCATCTACAGTGCATAATATCATCCAAAGATTCAGAGAATCTGGAACAATCTCTGTGCGTAAGGGTCAAGGCCGGAAAACCATACTGGATGCCCGTGATCTTCGGGCCCTTAGACGGCACTGCATCACATACAGGAATGCTACTGTAATGGAAATCACAACATGGGCTCAGGAATACTTCCAGAAAACATTGTCGGTGAACACAATCCACCGTGGCGCATCATAAAGAGGAAGATGCGACAAAGAAGACCTAAGACAGTTGAGCAACTAGAAGCCTGTATTACATTTGGCAGACGCTTTCATCCAAAGTGACTTACATTGCATTCAAGGTACACATTTTTACATTTTTGTCAGTTCTTGCTTTCCCTGGGAATCGAACCCAAGACCTTGACGTTCCTAGCGCCATGCTCTTATTGTTTGAGCTACAGGAAAGCTTGTATTAGACAAGAATGGGACAACAATCCTATTCCTAAACTTGAGCAACTTGTCTCCTCAGTCCCCAGACGTTTGCAGACTGTTATAAAAAGAAGAGGGGATGCCACACAGTGGGAAACATGGCCTTGTCCCAACTTTTTTGAGATGTGTTGATGCCATGAAATTTAAAATCAACTTATTTTTCCTTAAAATTATACATTTTCTCAATTTAAACATTTGATATGTCATCTATGTTGTATTCTGAATAAAATATTGAAATTTGAAACTTCCACATCATTGCATTCTGTTTTTATTCACAATTTGTACAGTGTCATAAACTTTTTTGGAATCGGGTTTGTGTATATACAGGTGCTGGTCATATAATTAGAATATCATCAAAAAGTTGATTTATTTCACTAATTCCATTCAAAAAGTGAAACTTGTATATTATATTCATTCATTACACACAAACTGATATATTTTAAATGTTTATTTCTTTTAATTTTGATGATTATAACTGACAACTAAGGAAAATCCCAAATTCAGTATCTCAGAAAATTAGAATATTGTGAAAAGGTTGAATATTGAAGACACCTGGTGCCACACTCTAATCAGCTGATGAACTCAAAACACCTGCAAAGGCCTTTAAATGGTCTCTCAGTCTAGTTCTGTAGGCTACACAATCATGGGGAAGACTGCTGACCTGACAGTTGTCCAAAAGACGACCATTGACACCTTGCACAAGGAGGGCAAGACACAAAAGGTCATTGCAAATGAGGCTCTCTGTTCACAGAGCTCTGTGTCCAAGCACATTAATAGAGAGGCCAAGGGAAGGAAAAGATGTGGTAGAAAAAGTGTACAAGCAATAGGGATAACCAGACCCTAGAGAGGATTGTGAAACAAAACCCATTCAAAAATGTGGGGGAGATTCACAAAGAATGCACTGCAGCTAGAGTCAGTGCTTCAAGAACCACTACGCACAGACGTATGCAAGACATGGGTTTCAGCTGTCGAGCCGCTCTTGAACAACAGACAGCGTCAGAAGCGTCTTGCCTGGGCTAAAGACAAAAAGGACTGGACTGCTGCTGAGTGGTCCAAAGTTATGTTCTCTGATGAAAGTCAATTTTGGGGGTCCCAGAGTCTGGAGGAAGAGAGGAGAGGCACACAAATCCACGTTGCTTGAGGTCCAGTGTAAAGTTTCCACAGTCAGTGATGGTTTGGGGTGCCATGTCATCTGCTGGTGTTGGTCCACTGTGTTTTCTGAGGTCCAAGGTCAACGCAGCCGTATACCAGGAAGTTTTAGAGCACTTCATGCTTCCTGCTGCTGACCAACTTTATGGAGATGCAGATTTCATTTTCCAACAGGACTTGGCACCTGCACACAGTGCCAAAGCAACCAGTACCTGGTTTAAGGACCATGGTATTCCTGTTCTTAATTGGCCAGCAAACTCGCCTGACCTTAACCCCACAGAAAATCTATGGAGGAAGATGCGATATGCCAGACCCAACAATGCAGAAGAGCTGAAGGCCACTATCAGAGCAACCTGGGCTCTCATAACACCTGAGCAGTGCCACAGACTGACTGACTCCATGCCACGCCGCATTGCTGCAGTAATTCAGGCAAAAGGAGCCCCAGCTAAGTATTGAGTGCTGTACATGCTCATACTTTCCATGTTCATACTTTTCATATGTAAACATCTTTTATGTAAAATATCTTATTCAGGATAGCACTAAATAAAAAAAAAATAACATGCATTTTGTATGATTCCTCTTATTGTGTTAAAATTATTCACATTTTCACAGATTCTGCAAGGGGTGTGTTAACTTTCAAGCACAACTTTATAATATGTAATGCATAGATAAAAAAAAAAAAAAGCGATTTTATAATTGATTAATTTTTCTTCTTGTTTCATGGTGTTTGGTCTTTGTCATCCTAATCGCTAGTTTTGTCTTTTACATATTGTTGAGGATTTATCTGTTTTTGAGATATTTTGAAAATTGATTTTGTCTACCTTTGCCTTTCATCTGATAAATATCCAGCACATGAATCCCAGCCCGGGGAGTTTTACAATATCAACTCACTTTTGCAGTTCGTATCCTCCATTGTTCAGACACTTTACCCTCTGGAATGTCTTGAGCTCCTCCTGAGAGAGAAAGACAAGAGAGAAAGACACGTAGAAAGGTGAATTCACGAACAATAAACAGTATTCTGCATTGTTTTACCAGCCGATTTAATGAATGATTAATGCAAATCACTTTAGAACACCAACATGGTCAGAAATTTGGCACTGAACCCAATTTGCAACTGCCCATCTTGTGGGTTTTAAGGGCAGGATACAGCAGATTGTGTGCCATACTTCACTGGGTCTGTATGGAATCACTCCACCACTGCAGTCCAGACCTGGTACCATGAGGCTAGTTCAACAAACTCAGGTTTACAGGATTAGTTTCAAGATGATAAAACCAAACCAGTTCAATAAGGCTTTGTGGGTACCATGAACTTTCTCTGACAACTAAATTATATTTCAATGCAGGATTTTGTGCTGGAATATCACACATGAACCTGACACAGCTGCTCACAGAACTTGTCCCAATTTATTTACACTCAGTTTAGTGTTCTCAGGTCTTTCTACATATATCATCCAACAAGAGGATTTTTTTTTTTTTAAAAAAAAAAAAAAAAAAAAACCTTTATTTTGATGGTCTCCTTTAGACAATCTGTTGACATTGCACCTCTGTCAACCAGCTCTCATTGGAGTATTAGTAGAGGATTAGCAGATGGTTTGTGGTATCGAAATCAGCCATCAAAATCAGTCCAATTTGGCAACACTGATTAAGCCAATAAGATTCAGCAATCCTAACCCGTTTTCTTCCAGCTTAATCAAGGAATAACATGTGAAGTCATGAAACATATTTCATGTTTATGAAAGTATGATGGCATTAGCTTAGCAGCATTATGCCAATGTCAAACTCAAACCCAGCTGCGCTCAAACACTACACATGAATCTTTTGTGTGTGTGTGTGTGTGTGTGTGTGTGTGTGTGTGTGTGTGTGTGTGTGTGTGTGTGTGTGTGTGTGTGTGTGTGTGTGTGTGTGTGTGTGTGTGTGTGTGTGTGTTAATAGAGTTGCTGCCTGTGTAGAATATTTCAAAGAACTGAGCCAGTCCAGGGTTAGAAACAGATTCACATGCCACTGTCAGTTTGACGAGTCTTGAAATGAGCCGGTGTGTTTATAGACATACGGCCAGATCCGGTGCTGCTGTGTTCTTCACTCACACAAACAGCCAAAAGACCCAGGAAATAAAACACAATGCTTTGCATAATTTAGTGTGCAAGAGGACAGCAAATCTATATTCATTTTGGGTTTTGCATCTCCAAGCAGACTGCATTGATTAGAGCGGAAACTACATGAGAAATTTACGTGTGGGTGTGAGAGAGAGAGTGTGTGTGTGTGTGTGAGAGAGAGTATATGTGTGAGTGTGAGAGAGAGAGAGACTCTGGCTGTACGATATTAAACTAGACATCAGCCAGCTGTACACACAGATATAGAGAAAGGGTCAGCGATGAAGAACAACAGCAGTACAAACTTGAGCTTTACGTTCAATTTTGATGGTCATCAGTACAATAATCTCAATAATCTCTAAAAGTCGTCATCTAATTGGTTGAATTCTACAGGATGTCCGCGAGACATGTGTGTTGTTTTCTTTAACGGTCTGTCTGGAAACAAACGCCGTGACTCCAAACTTCCTCGTGGAAGAAGAACGCCGTCGCGTTTACAACTGTGACAATGAGCGCTTACCAGGATCAACTAAACGCTGGATTTCAAAAGTATGTGAAGTTCGTGGCTCCATTGTTACAGTAAATTTGAACAATGTTCTTTAACATTGATAACATCCACTATGGTTTCAGACACCACTACAAATGACTGTCCCCTCAAATAGTGCCCTATTAAAGGATATAGGGGGTGGTTTAAGACACAGCCAATGAAAACTAAGACAAACCAAACATGACTGTGACAGTATATACACCGATCAGGCATAACATTATGACCACTGAAAGGTGAAGTGAATAACACTGATTATCTCTTCATCACGGCATGTTAGTGGCTGGGATATATTAGGCAGCAAGTGAACATTTTGTCCTCAGAGCTGATGTGTTAGAAGGCAGTGTGATGCTTTGGGCAATGTTCTGCTGGGAAACCTTGGGTCCTGCCATCCATGTGGATGTTACTTTGACACGTACCACCTACCTAAGCATTGTTGCAGACCATGTACACCCTTTCATGGAAATGGTATTCCCTGGTGGCTGTGGCTCTTTCAGCAGGATAATGCTCCTGCCACAAAGCAAAAATGGTTCAGGAATTGGTTTGAGGAGCACAACAACGAGTGTGAGCTGTTGACTTGGCCTCCAAATTCCCCAGATCTCAATCCAATCGAGCATCTGTGGGATGTGCTGAACAAACAAGTCCGATCCATGGAGGCCCCACCTCGCAATTTACAGGACACCACAGAGTTGGATAAAGTACACAACTCCATTACTTGAGTAGAAGTAAAAGTACAGTGGTGCAGCAGGGAAGAGGAGATTCAAGGCTTCCACAAAGACGGGTTTCTTGACAAAATCGTGACAGAACACCAAACACACGTAAACATAACAATAGAATGGACAAGGAGTGCAGGGAGTGAGTTCCATAAAGGTAGTGTAGATGACGAGGACCAGGTGCAGGGAATCCGGGGAGAGCAGGGAAAGATGACGAGGAAGTGAGTTCAGGTGTGAAACAGGGAGGATCATGGGAACTGGAGTCCGGGACAGGCGTGACATGTAACAATCACGCTGTTACAAGTGAAAGTTGTAAAAACAGGTATTTACCGAAGAAAAAGTGTTTTTAAAAGTACTTAAGTATCAAAAGTAAATTACCTTTTTTATGTCAATGCATTATTATATTGTTGTTGCATTGCTGTATGAATGAATGCACCCTGTACCATCATGGTGGTTTAAGCCAGTCAGTGATGCTCCATCTGACATGCTAGCACACGACTACCTGATCTCTAGGGATGGGAATTGCCAGAGGCCCCATGATTCGATATTATTGTGATACTTAAGCCACGATACGATATTACTGCGATTTTTACTAAAGTATCAAAAGTAATACGATATGCTGCGTGTTGCACATATTAATACGTATGAATGGCTGTGTGCATTTTACTTTCACTTTAAAATTAACGCCAATTTGGGGACAAGTTGCTTGAATGGTGGGTTCTTTGTTATTCTTAATGAAAAACACAACATCAAAATAGGCGCTTTTACATTTCACTTTGAAACCAAATCTTCACCGTCATAGAGACAGAACGTATTTAGGCCACGCCCACATCCATTGATTTTGTATTGCGTGACGCGGTCGCCTTGTCATTTCTTACTTATAACAAAAAACAGAACAATGTCTAAAAGCTGATATGTGACAAGGTGTACAGCAAACAAGCTAAAAAACACAGAACTAAGTTTTTATAAGCTGTTGACCCCAAAAAACAAGCATTTAAGGAGACAAAAGTGGATACAGGCAATAAGACGTGAAGCTTCAGCAGGAAAAATGGGTAAATTTGGGGATCCTGACACTCAGTATGCCTCAGTATGCCTAGGTGTGCAGTAAACAAGTCAGATATCCAAATGTCAGTTTTATATATGATATTTCCTGTCACTGATTACGTTCCCCTCCAGTGGGCATAGTTCTCAGTGTAATATAACATGTCACGCTCTGTCTCAATTGCCTGTATTCACTTTTGTGTCCTTAAATGCTCGTTTTTTGGGTCAACAGCTTATCAAAACTTCTGGGTTTTTGGTTCTGGGTTTTTTAGCTTGTTTGCTGTACACCTTGTCACATATCAGCTTTTAGACATTGTTCTGTTTTTTGTAATAATTCAGAAATAACAAGGAGACCACTTCACGCAATATAAAGTCAATGGAGACGGTTGGTTTGTTTTCCCCCTTGGTGGGCGTGGTTTTCAGATTATGACGCGAGCCGCTCTGTCTCTACTCAGTGCCTCACTCTCGTGATGAATGAGATCTGACTCCTGTTGCTGGTCTGTGCTGCGACTCTTGTTCAGCTCATGCTGCACGTTGTTTTTACTTGTAGAAACTGAATCTGTTCTCTAACTGAACAAAATGTTTTTTACTACTATAAAATATCGAAATGATGGTGGGGACGGTACTGCGGTAGGCAAGTGATGTTACCGGTGTTGCTGCTGAACACCCGTAACACCGACTATCGCAGCAAGCCTTTTGTGATGTATAATTAACGAGTGCGCTGATAGTGTCGATATGGCATCATATAGACAGCTTCTTTGATTGTAATTGAATATAAAACTCATTTCAATACTTGTATAAAACTTACAAAGCTCCTTTCAAAGCTGCTGTCACTATAAAGCTGAATGCACGGATCCAATATACTGATACACATCCCATATTCTCAACTGTTTGCGTTCACTTAAGACATAAACAAATGTGTTTATGTGAATACTAGCCAAAACTGACATCATTGTGTGTGTATTGGTCTGTTCAAGTGTGAAAATACGTGAAAGAGAGCTCATGCTCTGGCATCTGAGAGGCAGCTTTCTGTGTGCGCAAAGAACCAGACTGAACTGAGCTCTCTTTCACCTCATCATGCTTTTTCAGATTCATCCATTATGTTTGCTCTTCTCTTTCTCCCAGACGTTTACTTTTTTTTTTTTTTTTTACATTTTATGAGACATGCATCAAGTGTATGCAAACTAAACTAATCTTTAATCTTTGCAGAAAACTGAAACACGCTTTCTATGTATGGCCATGGGTGCACACACTGCGCAGAGGAACCGTCTTCTTCCATTTTACTCTAAACTGATCAGTTGAAAAACTGTTGGGAAACTTCACCTGACCCTACAAGAGTGATACTGATAGGATGTCTGCAAAAAAATAAAATAAATAAATAAATAAATCATCCACTGACTTTCCAAGCTGCTACAGAAATGATTTTTGACTTGATAGAAATGTAGTAGAGTAACTTTTTCACTTTAGTTGCTTTAGATAAAAGTGCCTGCTATTGACTATGCAATCATAAAGTGAATGTTTTGATCCAGTTTTTAGTTGAATTGCTGATGTTCCTCTGAGCTGAGGAAATGTATTCGCTGATTCCTGCCTTGACTATTGTAATTGCGTTAAACAGATATGCTTGAGCTTCTGTTTACCATGCTCTATGTAATGCTTATATGTGAATAAAATCCTAAATTAAATCTGTTCGTCATATAAAATGATCATATCACTTGGATTAAACTGCTCCATTCGGATTATGTTACGTTTTTACGAACGTTTTTATGAACGTTTTTAAGCTTAAATATGTTGGTTGCATGGACAAAAATTATAGCGAATATAAAAAATATCTTCTTTTGTGTTTTGAAAATGAACAGAAGTCTTACAGGTTTGGAATGACATGACTGGGGAATAAATGATGGCAGGATTTTCGTTTCTGAATGAACTAACCATTTAAGGTAAGTCTATGATTTACACTCACCTAAAGGATTATTAGGAACACCTGTTCAATTTCTCATTAATGTAATTATCTAATCAACCAATCACATGGCAGTTGCTTCAATGCATTTAGGGGTGTGGTCCTGGTCAAGACAATCTCCTGAACTCCAAACTGAATGTCAGAATGGGAAAGAAAGGTGATTTAAGAAATTTTGAGCGTGGCATGGTTGTTGGTGCCAGACGGGCCGGTCTGAGTATTTCACAATCTGCTCAGTTACTGGGATTTTAACACACAACCATTTCTAGGGTTTACAAAGAATGGTGTGAAAAGGGAAAAACATCCAGTATGTGGCAGTCCTGTGGGGGAAAATGCCTTGTTGATGCTAGAGGTCAGAGGAGAATGGGCCGACTGATTCAAGCTGATAGAAGAGCAACTTTGACTGAAATAACCACTCGTTACAACCGAGGTATGCAGCAAAGCATTTGTGAAGCCACAACATGTACAACCTTGAGGCGGATGGGCTACAACAGCAGAAAACCCCACCGTGTACCACTCATCTCCACTACAAATAGGAAAAAGAGGCTACAATTTGCACGAGCTCACCAAAATTGGACAGTTGAAGACTGGAAAAATGTTGCCTGGTCTGATGAGTCTCAATTTCTGTTGAGACATTCAGATGGTAGAGTCAGAATTTGGCGTAACCAGAATGAGAACATGGATCCATCATGCCTTGTTACCACTGTGCAGGCTGGTGGTGGTGGTGTAAGGGTGTGGGGGATGTTTTCTTGGCACACTTAGTGCCAATTGGACATCGTTTAAATGCCACGGTCTACCTGAGCATTGTTTCTGACCATGTCCATCCCTTTATGACCACCATGTACCCATTCGCTGATGACTACTTCCAGCAGGATAATGCACCATGTCACAAAGCTCGAATCATTTCAAATTGGTTTCTTGAACATGACAATGAGTTCACTGTACTAAAATGGCCTCCACAGTCACCAGATCTCAACCCAATAGACCATCTTTGGGATGTGGTGGAACGGGAGCTTCGTGCCCTGGATGTGCATCCCACAAATCTCCATCAACTGCAAGATGCTATCCTATCAATATGGGCCAACATTTCTAAAGAATGCTTTCAGCACCTTGTTGAATCAATGCCACGTAGAATTAAGGCAGTTCTGAAGGCAAAAGGGGGTCAAACACAGTATCAGTATGGTGTTCCTAATAATCCTTTAGGTGAGTGTATTTGCCCTCTCTAATTTTTTTTTTTGTTTTTTTTTTGTACATTGTAAAAAAATTGTAAATTGTAATTTAGACTGGCCAGAGCCACATTCAGAAATCTTGTTTTCCTACACAGCATTAAAGAGAAACCGTCTGTGGCACTAACATTCAGATGAACAATAATAATGTTTGTGTTTGATGAAGAGCTGATGCACATTATGATGTGAGACGCACGTTTAATGTCCATCAGGATGGTGTTTGTTCATGTGTTTCCTGCGGCTCGCAGCACATATACATGAGCAGCTGGGTTAACTCATTTAATAAACACTTTAATAACCACAGCCAAGAGTGCTAAACAAATATCAGTCAACACACACACACACACACACACACACACACACACACACACACACACACACACACACACACACACACACGATGACAGCCGCTCAATCATCCCTAACCAGCAGAGCAAACATTAACTAAAGGGACGCTTTACAATAATGTCCCAATAGGGAATGTTAATTAATCCATTAACTGACATTAACAAGCAATGTGCAATACATTTGTTACAGTATTTATTAACATTAGGTACAACTGTGCAAAAGTACAACTGCTCATTGTTAGTTCATGTCAGCTCAGGTCCATTAAAATATATCAAAAGCTACAACTTTTGATTTGAATAGTGTATGTGAGGAATAATTGACAACGGCCCATTGGATTATTATTAATAATGCACACCCGAAGTGGTAATGCGAAGCAGAAACTTCACACATCAGGTGTGCATTATTTCACTTATAGTGGAGAGCGGGGCACAACCTAACACTTTTTGACTTTCTCAATTTGTGTCGATCCATTTGGGGTTCAGAGTATTTATTTTTCACACGTCTAGTACAACTGTGGTTTTGTTTCATTAATACAGTGTATACTTTTTTCTTGATTTACCCCGAAAGAATGGAAGTGAAATGTGACAACATGCCCCATAGGTGGGGTACATTGATGACCAAATTACAGCTTAAAGGTTCAATTCACTTCAAAATGAAAATGTACTCACCCCCATCTCATCCAAGCTGTTTATGTCTGTCTTTCTTCAGTCAAAAAGAAATTAAGTTTTCTGAGGAAAACATTCCAGGATTTTTCTCCAAATCAATGCAGTTTCAAAGGAAGGGCTTCAGAGGCTCTGCACGATCTCAGACAAGGAATCTAGCCAAACCATCTGTCATTTTCAAGAAAAAAGAAACATTTATATACTTTTTAATCTCAAATGCGCTACTTCGGTGTTGTTCTTCTTCACGGCTTATGATGTCATCACATAGGAAAGGTCACGTGTGATGTAGGTGGAAGTACTGACCCAGTGCTGAAAAAGTCTTTGCACGTTCGTTTTAACACTGGGTCGGTACTTCCACCTACATCATGTGACCTTTCTGATTTGATGACATCATACGCCGTGAAGAAGCACAATACTGAAGTCACGCATTTGAGGTTAAAAACTATATATATATATATATATATATATATATATATAGTTTTTAATATATATATATATATATATATATATATATATATATTTATATATTTATTTATTTATTTTTTTGTTGAAAATGAGCGATGGTTTAGCTAGATAAGATTTCCTATTCCTCGTCTGGGATCGTGCAGAGCCTCTGAAGCCCTTCCTTTGAAACTGCATTGATTTGGACCTTCAACCGTTGGTTGCCATTGAAGTCCATTATGAGGAGAAAATCCTGGAATGTTTTCTCTCAAAAAATATTTCAAGACATAAATATCTTGGATGAGATGGGGTGAGTAAATGATCAGGAAATTTTCATTTTGAAGTGAACTAATCCCTGATATGCTAAAAAAATACAAGAAAAACTAAAATATTTTGTCAATAAAATACAATTATTAACTTTTTCATTTAAAATAATGACATTTTGTAATAATTAAAAATATACTACTTTTTGAGTTTGACAACAAACACACAGCGTAGTTCAAAACATAGGCCTGATAATAATGAATAACTTCTGAACATTGACTCAGTCTTTATACACCTCTTTCTCATGGTTTCTCAATAGAATGCACATTTATTTCTCTGTATAGTGTTGATATGGCACCTAGTAAATACTCGTCAGTAAATCGTTTCGTCATGCTGGCATGTGTGGAAAGTATTAAACCATGTGTGTTACAACTAACCCGGCAAAAACAATTTGTCGTTTTTATCCTATTGTTTTCTATATTAATCTTCTTGGTCAGTGTCATTGTGGGTTTTGGTTCTTTTGCTTGTAATGCGGTCAAGACCTGCTGGAACTACTTTTAGCCGTATGCTTCCCTGAAAATAATTGCACACCTTCTTCACTTTCTTCAATCAATCAGATTCAAGCATTCAACAGCCCTGTAGTAGATTCAAGATTCAAGATTCAAGAGATTCAAGATTCAAGAGTTTTATTTGTCACATACACAGTTATATACAGAATATACAACCGCAGTGAAATGTAAACAGGTGAAATATATATATATATATATATATATATATATATATATATATATATATATATATATATATATATATATATATATATATATATATATATATATATATATCTGTAGAATTATAAGTCAAGTCAAGTAGGAGAAAAAGTAAAAAAATAAGAATAAAGAAGTGGAATAAAATAAGTGAGGTAAACTGTGCAGTGAGTAAACTGTAGACTTATAAATATGTGGTTAACAAATGTATAAGAGTATAATGTGCAAACAGGTTTATAACAGGTTGTTACACCGTAACAACGAGAACAGAAAGTGCAGTGCAATGTCAGTATATCGATGGTGACGTGATGTTAAGTGACTGAGTTCAGGAGTCTGATGGCCTGGGGGAAGAAGCTCCTCCTGAGTCTCTCAGTTTTGGCCATCAGGCTTCGGAAGCGCTTACCAGATGGCAGCAGCGTGAAATGAGGGTTTGCAGGGTGATTAGAGTCCTTGATGATCTTAGTAGCTCTACCTTTGCAGCGTTTGGTGTAGACGTCCTGCAGAGACGGGAGAGCTGACCCTGAGATACGCTCGGATAAGCGCACAACTCTTTGCAGGGCTTTGCAGTCATGAGTTAATACACTTTCTATCACCCCTAAATAGAAAGTTTTCAGGATAGCTGGTGAAACCCTGAATTTCCTCAGCTGGCGCAGGTGGTACAGTCTTTGCCTGGCTTTTTTCACCTGTGTCTGAATGTGAGCAGTCCAGGTCAGGTCCTCGGAGATGTTTACACCCAGGTACTTGAAGCTGCTCACTCTCTCTACTGGTGACCCGCTGATCATGAGGGCATTCTTTGGTCTTGCCAACATTCAGAGAGAGACAGTTGTCCTGGCACCATGATGTTAGTTGCTCCACCTCGTCCAAGTATGCCGTCTCATTGTTGTTGGAAATGAGGCCCAGGACAACAGTATCATCAGCAAATTTGATGATAGAGGTGGAGCTGTGTGGACAAACAGTCATGCGTGTAGAGAGAGTAGAGCAGGGGACTCAGGACACAGCCCTGTGGAGCTCCCACATTCAGGGTGATGGAGGTGGAGGTGGACTGGCCTACTCTCACCACCTGAGGCCTGCCAGTGAGGAAGTCCTCAATCCAGTGGCAGAGAGAAGGATTCAGGCCGAGATCCAGGAGTTTGGAGGTTAGCTTGGTGGGAACTATGGTGTTAAAGGCTGAGCTATAGTCAATGAATAGCAGGCTTACGTAGTTCCCACTTTTGCTGTCGATGTGAGTGAGGGAGGAGTGGAGGACATGAGAGATGGCATCTTCAGTCGATCTATTGGGACGATAGGCAAACTGAAGAGGGTCCAAAGTGTCAGGAATGAAGGCGCAAATGGTGTTTTTAATGAGTCTCTCAAAGACCTTCATGACTATAGATGTGAGAGCCACTGGACGATAGTCATTTAGGCAAGAGGGTTTACTGTTCTTAGGGACAGGGATGATGGTGGATTTTTTGAAGGAGGTGGGGACCACAGATGTAGCAAGGGACTCATTGAATATAGATGTAAACAACCTGGCGAGCTGATCAGCACAGGACCGCAGAACACAGCCTGAAATACCATCTGGCCCAGCAGCTTTCCTGACGTCCACACGCTTGAATGCTCTCCGAACTTCATCCTCTGAGACAGAGATCACATGGTTGTTGCTGCGGTGAGTAATTCCCTCTGACGCGCCACTTGGTGGAGACGCGTTGCCGCGGTTACTCCGCCAAGTATAACTAACAATAAACTTGTAAAGCATTTATTAATCTCATTTCATGTTAATACTACTACTATTACTAATACATGAATTACTATTATACTACGGGACTGTTGAATGCTTGAATCTGATTGGTTGGGCCTCTCATCTGGAACGAGATGTAATGTCGCTACGGCAAAGACTGCACTAATGAATATCAGTGTTGTTTCTAATGAATGACATTTTCTTTCCTATGAATTATATTCCTGAAACACACGCAAGTGGATCTGCCGTGTGAGTGTGACTGTGGAGACTGTATTCCAGCATTTAGCAGACACACAGCAGAAGTCCAGCATAGCCACAAAACCTGCTGAGGGTACATCAAGACATGTTCACGGTCCAGCAGCTCTGAAACAACATGACAGTGAAGCAGTGAACCCACAAATCCTTAAAACAAAGAGCCAGACTTTAACAGGTATCCTGAGAGCTCTTAGCCTGGAAACAGTGCAGTGTGTGTGGGTCTCGGTCACTGGACTCAGTGGGAACGAGGAGCAGCGATCATGCACACACTGATGGTTGTGTGTGTTCACAGCGAGGGAGCGCCTGGGTGGAGACAGACAGGGAACGCAGTCCCACTTTCAATTAACCGTGTTTAACTACTATCTACTAACCAACTCAGGCTTTGACTCTCAACGTGATATCATTTGTGAAGTGCAAAGTGAAATGTCCAGTGAGTGGCACTAAAAGCACATTGAGTTTTATCCAAAACAGATGCGCGTGAATCTGGCAATGATTTATTACGTTGGTTGTTGTCAGGGTTCTACCCTGGCAGCCTTGTCTGTGTTTGTTATATGTACGTATTCAGTGTGTGCACAACACCCAAAACCTACCCTTACAATAATGTAAATACAGCAATTAAATGACTCAATATTGATGTGTGCATGCCCAGTGCCCGTAGTTGTATCCCTTTCTAGCCTTTCCCATGCGTGGCGTGGTGTGATGACATCACCGTTTCACAAAATATACGGATTGGCTGTACACACGAAAACGCAAGTATGTCGTTTTCAGATTTATCCACTCTGGGACCCGGTTTAAAAAAATATCAGTTTCATGCTCCCAAAACGCTGGATCCATGTGGACGAAACGCTGATACGGTACAACATTTTAACGTATACAGCTAAACGCGTATCTGTGTGAACAGTGAAAGTGTCTGCCTTAGTGTCTCCAATATTTCTAGCTTTGAATTTATTTATTTTTCTTTCCTGAATTTTTAGTCTAGTCAAGTTTCCATCTTTTATTTTTGCTCTAATTTTCTCCAGGCTTTATTTTGGTTTCACTTTTGTTTTTCCCTTTTCTAGCTCCAGTTATATTTAGTTTAGTTGTGCCAGTTTTTATTTGTTTTGATTTCTTTCGTTGTCCTGAGTGTTGTCTTGTGTTAGTTCCTGCCTGCTCCCTGGGATTCCCTGCCTGCTGGTTCCTTCTGCCTGGTAGCTAGACTGGTTCTGACGGTACGGATCCACTTTTGCAACACAACTGATGTGTGGTGTTGCAACGCTTCCCCTCAATTGTATGTTGATGGGTGTTCCTCAAGTTTACCGCTATAGGCGTGCTTTTGAGCCAGCAGAGAATGAAAAACAAAGTATAGGTCTTTGCAGGTTAGTAATAGGAGTTACCAGATCAGTGGGCGTGGCCATAAACAGAGGGCCGTTTTCCACTGCGTTACCAAAAATTTTAAATTAAATTGTCTTTGTTCACCCTGCATCTGGGTCCTCCATTTCCGTATACCTGACAGGTTGTTGTACGTATCGCAGCAGTTCTGAAATCAAATCTCTGTGTTAAAAAGTTAATGCTCTTAATAACCTACCTATGCTAAACCTACCCGATAGTTTAGCTCGCTTCTAAGGACTGTTAAGTGTCATACCCGTGCACCGCATGGCAAGTGCAAATGCTGTAGCAGGTGAGCAAGTTTACTATGTCCTAACTAAACAAATCGAGCTCATTTAATCATAATTTGTGTGAAAAGGAATAAAAGTTGTTCATGTTTTACTGCCTCAGCTCAGCAAACGGCATTGAATTGTATGTATTAGTAAGTTTTTGGAGTTTTTCATAAATGTGACCCTGTACCATAAAACTTGAAACAACTTGAAAAACTGAAATCTGAGGGTGCAAAAAATATAAATATTGAGAAAATCTCCTTTTAAAGTTGTCCAAATTAAGTCCTTAGGAATGCATATTACTACTAATAATAAATTGTTTATATATTTACGGTAGGAAATTTACAAAACATGATTTTTACTTAATATCCTAATGATTTTTGGCATAAAAGAAAAATTTATAATTTTGACCCATACAATGTATTGTTGGCTATTGCCACAAATATACCCGTGAGACGCATGACTGCTTTTGAACTCTAGGGTCACGTATGTAGGTAGAGGTGCATATTTCCAGTGATTGGTACTGACATTTAAATTATTTGATACAATGCTCTTTTTGGGTACATACATGTTTTGTCTTTTACATTGTACTTATATTGAAAAAATACCTGCATGCAATTACAGCTGTAATTTACCTATAATTACACTCTGACCCTTCTCTTACTCCTTAGCTCCCATCAAACACCCTCATCGGAACACAAAGTCAGAAAAATGCTCAATTTCCATTTACGCTGGGGTCAAATAAGGTTGTGTCCTCACTCCTATACCATCTTCAGCATGATGTTACAGGAAGCAAATTTTGACATAGATGATGCACTTTAAAAAGGTTCAGAGATGGTTCATTCTGTGCTGACTCCACATGGATGAAAATGTTGATGTGTGTGTGTGTACACCAACAGCTTACTGTGAACTCAACTTGCAGTGTGATTGGTCAGGCATGCCTTCATCCATGAGAGAATGATTGTTTTCTCACGTATTCCCCATGAGGCAGCATGCGCTGCACCTCCCAGTCACAGTTAGGAAGCTGTAATAACTCACTCTGTGTTATCAAACTGCATGTATGATTTGTGATATACTGGCGCATGAAGGACACAAGCATCCTCAAAAACACATTGTCTCATTATCTGTTCCATTAGCACTTATGTTCAATTGTTCAACTGTCCCCTAAATAAGTTTCTCATAAATTAATTTGCACATTCATATTATGTGTAAAATGTCTAGATATGGAATTAATGGAATCTGGGGGTGAGTGATTCATTTGATGGACACGTGAGTGAAGTGCTGGTTGAGATTCACCCCTCCAGATAAATGTAATAGGAATCAGTAATGTATTACAAGTAACTTGAGTTATGTAATCAGATTACTTTTTTCAAGTAGCTAGAAAAGTAACACATTACTTTTAAAGTTACAACTAAATATCTGAGTTACTTTTTCAAATAAGTAACACAAGTTACTTTATTTTCACATTTATTGATTGACAGCTCTCCTGTCCTCATAATGAGAAAAATTGGGAGTAAAGGTCAAAGTATCCTTCACGTGATGCAAATTCTGTCATCAAAAGAGTATGTGTGTGCCGAATGGATTGGCGTCTTGGGAAGCCAATCACGTGGAGTGTTGGTGGATGGATGGAAAGTCTTGTGGATGTTGTTTGAAGTTGAAGCTTCTCTATAGAATCGTTGACCGAAACTTTGCAGCGAAACTTAACTTAGAACACGAAACTCAATGGAAAGAAAAGAAACTAAGTAAAAGAAAGGAAAGTGAGACGAGAGTATTTAGATGGTCTGAATGAAATTGTTAACCCATTTTCTCAGATCTTGGTCTGCCTCTGACCGGTCCTGGTCTCTGATCTTTTTGGTCTCTTGTCTAATTCTTTGTTTGTGTTCTGAGATTCAAAAATTTGCCCACCCTCCTGGATGGGTTCTGACCAATTAGGTATCATCTTTGGTTCTGAGGTGACTGTGTCGCCACCCCTCACCATAAATTATCTGTTATCGCTGGTCTCCAAACTTCCCGCTCTTAAGCAGAGTACAGTTAACATGATTTCTTATTATAAGAACACGATACATTCTGGACAAAATTCAATCAAACCCTCTTTTGAAATATAAACAAACAAACATAAAAAAACCAAGCACGGTGCACTTTCACTCACTCATTCAATAGTTACATAATTACAGGAATTGTGTATATGCATAATGGTCACGTATATTGGTTATAGATTTGTTATTCTTTGTTATAGGTGTATTGTTATAGAATTATGCAGTCGAAGGATGTTTGAATGCAAGTCCGACTATCAATCCTTTGGAATGATTCGATGCAGTTTATATGTAAAAACAGTTTGTGGATTTTCCTGTGGATTTAACGGTGTCACTCAGAGTTCATTTAAAGGTAGTTGAGACAGCAGGGATCTGGTTTGACTCTTTGTCTTGGGAGTCAAACAACTTTGGCCGTTATCTTGGTGCTTGTCAAAGTTATTAAACAATAAAGTACTTAGCTCAGGTTTTGTCAGCTTGGCTGCAGACAGAATGGAGCCTACGTCTTTTCGGTGATAGATGGTTGATTTTGGGATCTGGAGTGTTGAATTGTTATTTTTGTGTGGAATTACGTTTGAACGAATCATCTGGAAAATTCATTTGTGTCTGGTGCGCCATCAGTTCCTACAGACCTTTGATGATTCAGTTAAACCATAAGCATTGATTATTTTGTTTGTATAAACCCTGATCCGGCTTGCGTTTCCACCAAGTGACGATTCTCTGTCAACCAGTCAATGTTCTGCAGTGACTCTAGCTCCACTCTTTAGTACTGGACTACTGTGCTCGGTACCCCAACAGAAGGGTGCCAAAAAATTGTATGGTATGGTTCGGAATTAGGGTACCATTCACAATTTCTGACAATAGAAACAGAAATAATTGCATACCATACTGAACCATACCGCTTGGTGGAAACGAGCCATAAGTGTTAAACTTTCTTCTCCTGCATCCTATTCAGCACAGCTGAAAGGTTTGTTTGAGCTGCACCCTTTACTCGACTCGACTTATTTTAGTGTGAAAGTGCCTTTACATTTGTTTTTCGTTATCAAAAATAAAAAAGCAACCCCAGCCCAGGGGCCTATACCATGAAGCCGGTTTAGCTGGCTAACCAGATGTGTTTAAGCTTAGTTTTTGCCATGTTCTGGATAAGAGATCTCAAACTGAAATTGGACTGTGAGCTGTGAGCAAAGTGACACCTTTGATGCAATAAATTCACTCCTCCAGTTTCTACTCCAAATTAAAGGTCACTACATAGCAAAAGGTTTTTTAAAGACTAAAGCATCTGGCTTTTAACAAAGCTTATTTATAATAATAATAATTTTGAATTATTTAGATAACTGTTACGGGTTTGGTGTGGAACAAACTCACAAAGGCGAAGGAGAACTCGGAACGGATACTTTAATAATAAACTCGGGAAACAGGCAGGGAAAACACCAACAAACGTGAACGAGAACCGACAAACACGAAGGGCACACAGAGGGCTTAAATACACAGGGGAAACAAGGTGATGACTAGACTAATTAACAATACACAGCTGGGACAGATGAACTCATAATGAGGGTGACCATGGAAACGCAGGAGTGGCGGGAAAACTGAACAAAGGAACATGTGACAGGAAAACACAACATGTAACAATAACATTTATGTAATTATTATACCCTTAATCAATTACACGTATCATTTTAGTTAATCAATCATTAATAGGCACTTTGTTAAAATTAATATAAATATCCTATGTAAAGGTCATACAAATAAGCTTCAAAATCAATAAATAAAGCTATAAAAAAATAAAAAAAAATAAAGAAGCTTACTGAGCTTAAAGGTTCAATTCTTTCTATATCTTAACTAAACTAACTTCATAACTTTTACTTGCATTGACGTATACGATTTTTCTTTAAAGTTGTCCTAGTTGTCATAGCTCTTTTCTTCTTGCTGTGTAAATTTGTTTAAATTTTTTAATATTTTTCAATCATGTAATATTCTGCAGAAGAGAGAAATGAATCTCACTGCTTCTCTAGTGTTCAAGTGTTCTCTCAGTTCCACTGATCCACAGCATGTGATTGGCTGTTCACTACTGATGCCACAGCTACACTCCTGAACTCGGATCAAAGCCTGAGCTGACAGAGAAAGCTGATGATCAGCATCATGGGACCAACAAAGTCTGAATAGATTGGTTTGGTTTTGTCAACTCGAAACTAATCCTGTAACCCTGAATTTGTTAAACTACAACCATGGTACAGGCCCCAGGTGAGAAAAAGTAATGTAACACATTACTTTTCTTAAAAAGTAACGCAATATCATAATGATAGTGACTTTCCCCAACATTGATAGGAATATAAAAGGTCTGTTGCAGGGGTTGTTCCTCATGCGATCTATATGAAGCACGGTTCCTTGTAGAAGGTAGAAGCATGAGCTCCCTCCTGTAGTGCGCTAGGAGGTTGAGGAATAATATTTGTCATAACCGTTCACCATCAGACTATTGCAGTAGTATTGGCTCAGGTATGTATCATCCATCCCTGAGCCTGGGAAGCACAGCTACTTTTATATGAAATAGATTTCATATAAAGTCAAATGAAGTCCAGTTTATAATTAATCATTTATTTGTTTGAGGCACAAGGTTCTTCACCTTATTAGTTTTGGAGAAACATCAATGTATCTTTCCATAAGATAACATCCAACTTAACCACTTGTATTGTATGCATCTTATGCACTTTAATGCTTTATCATTGATGGTACAAGTTAAAAAATCCTTCAAATTGGTCAATGACAAACTTTTTTTATTAATTAATAATAATCACTTTTTATACAATATTGATTATTCATCATTATTACAGTATTGATTATTCATCATTAATCATGACAATAATAGTCTTTGTGTAAATCCTAATAGTAGCTACTCTTAATTTAAACACAGGATAGCAGTGTGAGACTATAATCTCCAGCACCGAAGCTGCTGTGAGCTCCTGACAGTCTGCTGAGAGAGCAAAATAACAAACATTTAATGTTACATGTCAAGCCTTTGTTCTTTCTTTTTCTAATCCTCTGACAGTTAGAGACAGAGAATATGAATATGGATTGGGTGAGTTTGTTTATTCTGGTGGATGCTGCTTGTGATGAAGAGAAACTCTGCTCAGGCTTCATCAAGAGCCAATGTTTCTCTAGTGAGATCTGCCTGATGTTTCTGACAGTTCTGAACCGTTTGCAATCATACAGTGAAGGTTATCTCCTGTACACTGACAACACTGACCCTGTGTTTGCTCAGCCTATATTTCCAGCCATTGTGCACAATTGATGGACACTCATCCGGTAATTTAAAGGTTGCCACTGTACATTCAGAATCTCTTTTCACAAGATGTAATATAAGTCTCAGGTGTCCCCAGAATGTGTTACGTTCAAACTAAAGAAAACTAAGGTGAGGACTCAAGTGCAGGAATGGATAGGTTTTATTAACAAAAATATACAATCAAAACCAAAAACCCACAAGGGGGAAAACATAACATAACACTTCAAAATAAACATACCATAGGGTAATGGAGAAGGGAGCGGATCACGGGGGAAGAGAGACGTTAGACAACGTACTGACAAGGACTGTGAACACAAGGGAACTATTTAAAGAGGAAGTTTGAGTTCGGTAGGACAGGGTGGCTCGGTCAGAGCAGTGCGCCTGGGCGGCACGGGCAAAGCAGTGCGCTTGGCCGGCGCGGTCAGAGCAGGACGCCTGGTCGGCGCAAGGAGACGTTAGACAACGTACCGACAAGGACTGTGAACACAAGGGAACTATTTAAAGGGGAAGAAATCAGGAGAACACAGGTGGGAGAAATCAAACACTAATCAGATAGCAAGGGGGAGGGATCAGACAGAGACATGAGCACATTGCCCAAAATAAGAAAACACTACGAGTGCTCCACAAGACAGGACAGGCATGTAACAGAATGTGTCTGTGGAGTTTCAGCTCAAAATACACCACAGATTATTTATTATAGGATGTTTTGAAAGCCCCTATTTCATGTGTCTCTTTAAATGCAAATGAGCTGCTGCTCCCGGCCCCCTTTCCAGAATAGGGCGGAGCCTTTACAAATGGAGTGTGGAGAACCTCACACAGTGAGTACAATTCATAAAGATGGATCAATACCAATTGTTTGACAACGTCATTTTCAGAACATATAAGCTCTGCTCTCAGTGAATCAGTAAGAGACAATGGTAGCTTTAGCCACATTACCACATTCAGAAAGGCCATCTGCAAACACACATTAGACAGTGTGACAGACATTAAACAGAAGCTCGTTGTAGCAGGGGCTTAGCCACAAGGGGGCCTGGGGGGGCCTGGGTGGGCCTAGGCCCCCTCATTTACATGTCCGGCCAGATTTCTGATTGCTTAAAATAAAATAAAAAAATTAATTGAGCACACAGCGGCACAGAGGTGCGAGCTTGTCGAGGAACATCCCTTTTTCACAGACATTGCTGGAAGTTTGTATTTCAGTCAGATATAATTACAAAGAAGGTAAAAATAAGAAAAACGTTAACTGACATTAGAGAGAGAGAGAGAGAGAGAGAGAGAGAGAGAGAGAGAGAGAGAGAGAGAGAGAACGAACGCGAGAGAGCGAGAGAGAGAACGAGAGAGAGAGAGAGAGAGAGAGAGAGAGAGAGAGAGAGAGAGAACGAGAGAGAGAGAGAGAGAGAGAGAGAGAGAGAGAGAGAGAGAGAGAGAGAGAGAGAGAGAGAGAGAGAAAATCAAAACCAAATCTCATAAACTTATATTTTATTCACAATAGAAGGAACAGCTGGAGGACCAATTTGCAACTTATTAGGTCAATTGGCAACATGATTGGGTATAAAAAGAGCCTCTCAGAGTGGCAGTATCTCTCAGAAGTCAAGATGGACAGAGGATCACCAATTCCCCCAATGCTGCGGCCAAAAATAGTGGAGCAATATCAGAAAGGAGTTTCTCAGAGAAAAATTGCAAAGAGTTTGAAGTTATCATCATCTACAGTGCATAATATCATCCAAAGATTCAGAGAATCTGGAACAATCTCTGTGCGTAAGGGTCAAGGCCAGAAAACCATACTAGATGCCCGTGATCTCCGGGCTCTTAGACGGCACTGCATCACATACAGGAATGCTACTGTAATGGAAATCACAACATGGGCTCAGGAATATTTCCAGAAAACATTGTCGGTGAACACAATCCACCGTGCCATTCGCCGTTGCCGGCTAAAACTCTATAGGTCAAAAAAGAAGCCATATCTAAACATGATCCAGAAGCGCAGGCGTTTTCTCTGGGCCAAGGCTCGTTTAAAATGGACTGTGGCAAAGTGGAAAACTGTTCTGTGGTCAGACCAATCAAAATTTGAAGTTCTTTTTGGAAAACTGGGGCGCCATGTCATCCGGACTAAAGAGGACAAGGACAACCCAAGTTGTTCTCAGCGCTCAGTTCAGAAGCCTGCATCTCTGATGGTATGGGGTTGCATGAGTGCGTTTGGCATGGGCAGCTTACACATCCGGAAAGGCACCATCAATGCTGAAAGGTATATCCAAGTTCTGCATCAATTACAACATCATGGCTGCGTAGAAGAAGGATCCGGGTACTGAAATGGCCAGCCTGCAGTCCAGATCTTTCACCCATAGAAAACATTTGGCGCATCATAAAGAGGAAGATGCCACAAAGAAGACCTAAGACAGTTGAGCAACTAGAAGCCTGTATTAGACAAGAATGGGACAACATTCCTATTCCTAAACTTGAGCAACTTGTCTCCTCAGTCCCCAGACGTTTGCAGACTGTTATAAAAAGAAGAGGGGATGCCACACAGTGGGAAACATGGCCTTGTCCCAACTTTTTTGAGCTGTCTTGATGCCATGAAATTTAAAATCAACTTATTTTTCCCTTAAAATTATATATTTTCTCAGTTTAAACATTTGATATGTCATCTATGTTGTATTCTGAATAAAATATTAAAATTTGAAACTTCCACATCATTGCATTCTGTTTTTATTCACAATTTGTACAGTGTCCCAACTTTTTTGGATTCGGGTTTGTACATGATTTATGTATAATGAGTGGTTCCCTACATTATTACAGGAAGGCGGTACAGTAATCAAATTATGTTTTCAAGAAGTTTTCTATGTGCAAACATCCAAGCATGCGCCTCATTTTTTGTGCACCATGCAGACGCTTCGAGTATGAAACAAGCTTTAGACAGCGCACAAATAGCCTATTGAAATATTGAAAAATAATGTCAAAATGCCCATATAGGCAAGTATCCTTGTGAAATATAGTCGGTTATGTCTTAAGTGAATTTAAACAGTGGAAAAGAAAACATGTTTGTACCAGTATGTTGGACACAAGCAGATAACTGCTGTATTTTTTCTCATTGTTAATCTAACAACAGAAGACAGAAAATCACTCACTGCTCTTGACTGGTTGAGTTCTGCTGGAGCAGCTCTAAATATTCACTGTGCAATTAAATTAAAGATAAAATATGATAGAGCAATAATATGAACTGTGAAATTAACAGTAGCTATAATATATATTTAACAGGCATAATTAGGCATGAAAATAATAAAGGAACTCTGCTAAGCCAACGCATTTGAATCATATTCTATGACAAATATTAGTAATAAATTAAAAATGTAATGAAAATACAGGTATCGTACTAAAAATAAAAGTGTTGGTATCGGACTTGTTTTGGAAAAAGTGGTATTGGAACATCCCTAATATATTGCGGATCCCTCAAAAATACAATTCTGGCTACGCCACTGCGTTGTAGTCCCTACCAGACGTTTGCTGTAGTCCTTAAAAAGAGATTTTTGTAAAAGAAAATATCTCCTTTTGCTTTGGACTTTGAGAGTCGTAACTTTGCAGATGTTGTTTATGCTCAAACAGCAACATTACACACTCACTAAAGTTAAAGAAATGTCTAATCATAATCAATCACCACTTTAATATAAAACTACAAGCGTAATTAGAATTGACAATAAGCATTGCTTTTGCCAGTGCAGTGATATTTCAGACAGTCCTGTACCACAACTGAACCTCTCTCTGTTCTGAGTCGAGAAAGTGCTCAAAAATGATATGACAGTATACTGCACCCACGTCCCATTCAATCTCAACCAATCAACCACCACAGTGTGTTAGGTGTTTTAGTCTAGTGGTCTGAGACTGAAGTGCAAGGGTACACAGATTTAAATACCAAATGTTTTCAAATAACTCAAGCGAGACTGCACCTGAACTTGACAGCCAGAGATCAGCATGTTCTACACTGTATGGAAAAGACCAGCCTTGAGATTTTGATGTCTTTATAGCTTAAATGAACTGTTTCCACTATAATTGTGTGATGAAATCTTCAAAGACTTACAAAGATTTTCAAATAATTTTGCAAGTAGTCATTTAGTAGATGTACTGGCACTACTTTCCTAATTTCCTACTTTCAATTGCCCTGTGCTCATTCTGTCCACCACATTTCTCTCCCTTTACCCAGCTCTTGGTTTTAATGGCTTTTTTATATCCACTTACATCAAAAATCCATAAGATGTGCAATAGAGCTGCTGTTAGCTTGCTTAACCCCTAAAGTAATGACATTCCCTCCGAAACATAAAACAAACAAAGAGTCATGGATTCTAGCACTGGTACTAGCACCCACTGGAGGGCGTTTATGAGTTAGTGTTTTGCTGTTTTCTTCTGGTAGATACACTGTATTGCCAAAAGTATTTGGACACCCCTCCAAATCATTGAATTCAGGTGTTCAATCACTTCCATGGCCACAGGTATATAAATCAAGCACTAGGCATGCAGACGCTTCTGCAAACATTTGTGAACGAATGGGTCTCTCTCAGGAGCTCAGTGAATTCAAGTGTGGTACTGTGATAGGTTGCCATCTGTGCAGTAAGTCCATTCGTGAAATTTCCTCACTACTAAATATTCCACGATCAACTGTTAGTGGTATTACTTTACATCATATACATAATTCACCCACTATATTGCTAAATGTACACGATTTTTCATATCAACAGAAAAATATCCCAGGATATCCTACTTCTCTTGAGACTCCCCTGCTTCAGAGAATATTTAATGATATGCTAAAGCCCACCCACACATGACATGACTGGTTACAAGGTAGTTTGTGACATCAGAAACACCAGCGATTCCAAACCGTGTTTTTGAGACTCAGCAAATGCACATAGTTTGTCTGAAAGCAAACAACATTAAATCCTTGATTTTCACCACAGGGAGACTTTAAAAATATATATTGCCCCTTTAAATAACTTCACTGTAGTTAAATATTTTTTATTAGTAGCTTATATTGCTAATTGCATTTTTACAGGATGCCTAGAATGGATTAAATTATGAGTAGCTTGAGAAGTTCCAGTTTCAATGTAGCTTCCCCAACCATGTTTACACAGTCACATATGCAGAAACACCACTGCTATGTTTTCACGTCCAGGAATGGTGTAATATCACATGGCTGCTGGATTAATCAATGCAACAATTTAGTATGATATACATCCTCACCTGCAGGAGCCCTGGAGGAGACCAGCAAAGTCAAATATCATCACAAACTCAAGCTATGCAAGCGTCTTCTCACTGCAGAATCCCACAGAGATGAACTCATGCATTATTCAGCAGGAGGAGGTGTCTCTCAGCAGATACTATACATATGCATGTGCCCATGTTGGTTTTGGAAAGGTGTTCTTGTCAATCTCCTCTTGAGACAGTAGGTTACTGGTGGTGCTAAACATCTTCTTTTTATGTTCCACAGAAAGAAAGTCATTTGAGTTAAAACATGGCAGAATTTCTTTAACATTTCTTAAGAAGGTCTTATGCTGAATACACTTGTACTTAAGTCTGTATGACACCCATCTGTCACTGTCATCATGTAAACATCAGTGTGCAGATTATTGTAATATGTACGTCAAACATTTGTAATGCAGTGACTGTTATAATGTCTTCATGTGACCTCATGCAGAATAACTAGTCAGTGCATCCCAGAAACAAAAACTCAATCCATAGACATAGCCTGGCTTCGCAAACGCTCTCAGTAGATTTAGCCTTTGACACAATGTTCTGGTGACAGATGCGAGCGAGACTATAATGGAGTTAGATACGCTGTCCCGTCTGCAGTGCTGTATCTCTGGCGACAGTAACTACAGCAACTGAGGAAAGGTGACCGAGTTCACAGAGTATTTAAAAATAAGACCTTCTGAGTCAGATCCACTTCATGACATGAAATACACTGTAAAATACATGAAATACTGTTGATATGTCCTGTAGTGTAAACTAATGCTGCATCCAAAAGCAAATACTACCCTACTGTATAGCCTGCGCAAAAGAGTAGTAAGTGTAAATGTATGTATAGCATTTGAAAAAAATGCTAAAAAAAAAGTCACTTTATGACCCAGATGTCCTACACCTATATTCTGTGCATCCACTGGACACTTTACCATCCCATGAGGCCACAGGAGAGGATTTACGAATGGAAGTGAAGTGACGCAACTGACTCTGGTAAGTCATGTGACAGTAACAACAGGTATGGCCCCATTTTAAGGATCTGAGCGCACAGCGCAGGTGCACACAGGTGCAGGGCGTGTCTGAATTCACTTTTATAGTTTAACGACAGGAAAACCGGTCGGCGTACCAGGCGCATGGTCCAAAAGTGTTGTCCCTAGTCTCTTAATGAGTCATGGGTGTGTTTTGGGTGTAACGTGCAATGAACCAATCAGAGTCTCATCTCTGAGTCACATTTCCTTTAAAAGCCAGTTGCGCCCGCACCATAGCGGATTCGCTATTTACATGAGTGAGCGCTTCTCCAGAGAGGAATCCTTTAATTTGTAATATTTAAAAATGTGTGTGTGCTGCTGCCCAGCTGCTGCTTTGCGTCCCTGTGTGTGTGTACACGCGTTGTGCACCGCCTATAGGCTCATATTACTAACACACAAAATAACACAAAAATACTGCGCTATTGGCTTTAGAGCAGGTTTGTGTTGGTCAATGGCGTAGTCGTTTTCAGTTCCTCAAAATAGCAACGCTCCAACAATGCTCCTGAACACACCTGGTTTTCAGACCATACGCTGATGGGTGAACAGATGCGCCAGTGCATTTGATATTTAAACAACGTGGAGCTGGACATGACAATGAGAACTGTGTCGGGCTGAAACTAGCAGATAACACTTGCGTTGCATTGCACTGGGTGTATGATGGGGCCCTTAGTCTGTGATGAGTTAATAAAACAAGAGCTTTGCAGCAGAATTTGAATGATGTTTGATGACGTTTACATCATTGATTCTGATAATTTCCTGTTTATTACTGTGAAGCTGCTTTGAAACAATCTATATTGTATAAAGCACTATATAAATAAAGCCGACCCGACCTGACTTGACCATATCATAAGCACACTCGTTCACAGCTGTAGGGTCCTGCTCAAACCCAGGAGCCTCGGGAACACACACACACACACACACACACACACACACACATATATATATATATATATATATATATATATATATATATATATATATATATATATATATATATATATATATATATATATATATGCTTGCCATTCAGTTTCTGCTTTTTTCTGTTTGAAAGGGTGTTTTACAGGCTTGTATATCACTAGAATGAAATGTCAGTGGCCATCTTTCATCCATTCAATCTGCTATAGTGCTGTGAACGATCATACTCGAACACTCGTACAGTTGAACACTCTATATGCAGCACAGTGCATTACGTATTGCCATGTCTGCTGATTATGAGGCTTTGGGTTTGATTTTTCATAAACCCACTCATAAATATGTTCATGTTCAATTTCAGCATGCAGTAGGAGCTTGGTAATGATTGCCAGGCACAGCACAGAGACTCTTAATGAACAGCATGTTAAATGTGGTCAGGTAAGTTCATGATAATCCTAAAAATGTCATTACCGAATAAAATGAGTAGTTTGCAGTATTCAGATAAAATAACGCTAACGCTAGCTTATGCATCTCCAATATACTATAGTAACAGTTCATGAGTGATCTGTTGCATTTATAGCAGTGACCAACTTTTCAAAGGATGAGATTATTATTATTATTATTATTATTATTATTATTAATTAGCAGGTGATGGTGAACATTTTGCAGTGAAGTTGTAACTGCAACTGAGCTAAAATGTTTTCTTATGTTCTGTTTTCACAGGTTCTTGTGAAGATGCAGTGGAAGTGGAAGTATTGTAAGTTTATATGTGGCAAAAAGGGTTACCTATTAAAACATTACAGGTTAAAACAGCAGAAATGTACACTATAAAAAATGTTGGGTTATTTTTTTGAACCCAAATGCTGGGGTCAGTCTGTTGGGTCATTTTAAAGTGTTGTTTTTATATTTTCTTTTATCCATCTGCTGGGTGAACCCCCTCACACTTACCCAACACTGGGTCAGTGTAACCAAATGTTGGGTAATATGTGCCAAACTTCCTGAGGGGAATCCAACTGAATTAAATTATGTATTGTACATTGTTTTCCTGTCAAATTATTACTGTAGAAACAGAAAAAATTTATTTTATGATTGTCAAAGATGTCCTTGTCACTGAATTAAAAAATACTTTATGTGAACGGTCTTTGTCCTTTACATTATTTAAAATTAATAACATTTAATATCAGGTTGTTTGATCCAGTCAAATACAGCCCAGCAAATGGGTTAATGTATAGAACCCAACAAGCCTGGTCAAATGAGTCTTCTCCTGCTCTGATAACTAATGAAATGGCCCAAGAAGAACATATGCCTCCTGTGGCGAGGCTGACGAGCGAGAGACGTGGGAGGAGCGAGCGAGTCATGAGGGAGCTTGGAGGCATATAAGGACGAGCGACACCAGTGAAGGAGAAGAGAGGACTCGAGACGCTCATTCTCAATCACGCACCGGTCTCGCTCGCTCCTCCCACGTCTTTCGCTCGTCAACCTCGCCACACCTCCTAAGCAGAGCGGAGAGCGCGAGCGGTGATATCTCCTCCATATAATATAATATCTTTCCTAATATTTTAAAAGTAGACATTTCAAGCTTTCTATATACATATTGCTCATGTCTGTGAGGCAAGTATACGCTGAGTTTCGGTTCATTTATGAGACACACTCCAGTTCACGTGCAAGTGATTGCGCCGGCGCATTCATGTTATATTGTCTGCTATATTTGCTTATTATTTCGCCTATTAAATCCAGGCAATTGGTTGATGAAACACTGATTAAAATTAAGATACATTTTATACAAAACGAAATTCACTTTAAAGAAAGGCTTTCTACAAAACTTAATGAAGTGGTCAAAATCATGTCTGACCCACTCCATGTCTCTAACATATTGCACATCCTATGATGTGTTCCATCTTACTCATGCTGTGCACTTTCATAATCAACATAGATGCAATTATATAAAAAATTATATATTTAAACATAAATATGAAACTAATACAACAAGTATAGTACACTACAGAGAAATTTCATGTCGGAGTGGGATTTCAGCAAACATCGTTTACTGGTGAGCATGAGCAGATCATGAGTGGAGCGTTCGGCTGGGCCGTGAGCGATTGAGTGGAGCACGCTGGCATAGAGCAGAATATTGAGCTGAGCGTCACACTGCTCCGCTTCGCTCACATGTCATCTCTCTTTCTACAGTCTTTCTTCAAATCTCCTTCTTGCTCACTCTCTGCCCTCCCCCATCATAAATGGACTCGCCTCCTATTACTGATTGGCTACAAGTGTGTTGTGGTGCTTGGTCCAAGCCACTTTTAACACTGTTTTGTCAGAAATCACTTAGATATGGGGTTGTATTCACAAAGAATTTTATCTTAGCACTATGAGTTCCTAGCTAGGAGTTTTAACTTAAAAAGCAATTTCTACTAAGCAACTCGATACAAGAGTAAGGCGGGGTTGATATGTTGCTATGGATGATGTCAATTTATGAGTGCGCCATTTTAAATCACACATAGTGGTTGGTAGAGAATCACAGCAGTCAGACTGAAGGATAAATAGATAGATAGAAATATAGTATTACACCTATGGCTAATTCTTTTCAGTTTCTCCTAATCAATTAAACTAATTAGTGGATATATTTAACGGAGTGTCTATTTACACCAAATGCAAATAACATGCCTTGTTGGCAAATGCTATTCACACTAGCTCCACCCAGCAATGCCTGGTTGGGCCAAACAAGATTAAAAAAGATACCCATGTTTTAATGTCTTCAGTGGTGTAGTCAGTAGAGCATAAGGCTCATTGAACTAGGTTTTGACGTGATCAACCTGGGTTCAAATCCGCCTTTTGTCGAGCTCGCTCTTCTTCCCATCACATATCACAGAAAGAATTTTACTTTCAATAAAAAATAAGAAAATGTTCTAAAAGTGGAAATAATGTGCCTAATGAAATGTTTTATAATAAAACATTTTATTGGGGAGGATTAGGGGAGGTGTAGGGAGTTTGTAGGGTGTTTTTTTTTATTATCAATAATTACTAATTACACATATTGCAAAGAACTGCTACTTTGACATGGTGTAAATAGAATATATCACTATTTTCACTGCTGCCTATATTTAAACCACATTTAAAAAATACTGTACGCAATAAGCTGTGAAAGAGAAGTGAATTCGGGATACATCTGAGAGGCGGAATCTGTGCTCGAAGCTTCGGCTGTGTCTGTCAGCACCAGCATTGCATTGAGTCCTTTTTCATGGCTTATTGTGATTATTAATACTGTAATATGTCAATAACTGTAAGTAGTACTGTGACGTTAAAGTGTAACACTTTAGAAAATTTGTGGATCGATGCAAATCAGTAGAAGATAGAATCACGATTCATGTGTGAATCAATTTCCCCCAGACCCCTAATAAATAATATTGCATGATAAATATATAAATAAATAAATAATCTAGTATTATTTATTTTTCTGTGATCCGTATTGGTGATCTGTACCAGCCGATACTGATTTTGAAGAACCCTTGATTTATGATTGATTGTATTTGTATTTTTTGTAAACATTCGTGCTGTAAACAGGCTGTTTAGTATTGAACACAGGTCATATAAATTCCCTCTGTTGTGTAGAGTATAAGACTGTTAGAGGTTCAGGTCTGCAGTGAACAACTTTCCTGACCCATATGAAAAACACATACAAATATGCATATAGAGTCTAATTGCCTTTCTGAGCCGCTTCAGATGTTTCTTTGTGTTTAGTGCCTAAACCAAGCAATCTAAACCAACTCTCCTGCTTTTCACTTTTTTTCCTTTCCATTTTGCGATATTTTAATTTTTTCATTTGCTTTGTGGTGATTATATTATGCATCATTATTACACTCACATTTAGGGATAGCGATGTACTGAAACCTCAAACACTAAGAAATAAAGGGATCATGAATTGAGAAATCAACTTTTCATTCAGCCTTTGATATACAAAAGGTCATCGTGATATAAGAATATCCGAACATTGTGATATAATAATAAGTTTCAGAGCTGAAAACTTCCATGTTAGTCAAAGAAAAGCTTTTATTGACACCAGGCCCAGCAAACGATCGATCTCAGAATGTGCCAACCCTTGACGTCAGAGTGTGGTGAAACGCCACCTTAACATAAGAATAAGTACGCCTGGTTCTGTAGCCGCCAACTCGTGGAGCTAAACGGATCAAGCTACCGAGCAATAAACATGCCGAAAATAGCCAGAACGCTATGCCTGGTTGTGGAAGAACAGTCGCTGCATAAGCTTCCTTCGGATTCTAATATTAGCAATGTGTGATTGAACTTTATTTTTAATGAAGCTCCAGCTCACGTGGGGAAGACATTTGTTCTTTCATTTCACCACGGATTCGTTTGTAAACAAGAGACTGGATTTGTAGACAGGATGAGATTACTCATGAATGAAGCAACACACTAATATGAGTAAAAATGTTTTTTATATGTGATAGTATTGCATTGTTACAGATCATTTAATATTGATTATGTGTACGTGTCTAATTGAACATAACTTCCACGCTATCACAGGGCTCGCAAAGCCCAATGCCCCGGGGGTAACTTATATGTTTTCCAGACAGGATACCAACACCTATCATCTTAAAAAGTGAAATAACAAAAAGTGTTGTTCACTCTCTTGACTTGATAATTGAAGGAAAAATACAAGTTTTGATCATGCTGTCTGCAGTTTTGCTGATGCATGTACTTGTCTTGCGTGCGTGCGCGTGTGTGTGATGCACGGTTTGCGGTTATATCCACCGGTTGCTGTATGTGACAAAAAAATGTTTTGGCCTAAAAACGTGTGACATCGCCTAGAGCACCTTTAAGCAGCATATAAATCAAAACTATCTAATGTTACTGAATGAAATGTGGACCCAGGACGAGCTACAGGACTGTGCAAGCATTAGGGGTGTTGATGGACTCCATCTACTCCATCTGTGTTTGATCATCGCTCTGAATCTGATCTGGATGTAGTCTTTGACAAAAACGTGATTTTCTCAGCTTTTTGTTCAAAATGTTGCTTTTTTATGAAACCCATATTCATGTGTTGGATGAAGCATGAATAAAATGTTTTGTTGTTGTTGTTGTTTAAAAGCAGAGGGTCTATTCTTTATTTTAATATATTGCATGTTCAGATATTCATACAACAAAATATTCTATGGGCCATTACATTTTTGTGAAAATTATCAAAAACTATGGCGGTGGCTGGCAACTTTAAAAAAAAAAACACTGGCGGGGAAAGAGTTAAGCGAATCAGACATACCATTTTCACCAGCTACAAAAAATCCCACAGGGATCCGTGCCACATCTAGAGACCGGAAAACAGCACACAACCACCCGTGAAACTGTTTGCACAAGTATTCACCCCCTGTGTCAAGGCTCTCAGATGAAAAATAACACGAATGCAACTACTTTGCAACAACCTCTACATCTGAATTATTCAAGACCTAGTATGTTCTTCTGAATAATAGATCATTATTAACATCAATAGCTTTCTCAAACAAATACATAATTTAAAGGTGCCACAGAATGCATTGATACAATATTTTAAATTGTTCTCTGATATCTACATAGTAGGTATGTGGCTTAGGTAAGGGCAAAAATACTCCAGATACGGTTTTTAAATGTCCATTTACAACCCTAGGATTTGTCCATAGAATGACATGGGCTGTTATTACCTTATCTGGAAGGGTCATGAATAATAAATGTTGAGCTCTGCTCTGATTGGCTCATTTCAGCAGCTCACACAAGTGCAGCTATTCAGCAAACACAATCGCAAACTGCACAAGCGACAGAACACAGACCGACTGAATGACACTTTAAGCTTAAAATCTCAAATGGAGAAATGCAGCTTACTTGTTTACTGGTGTTTTCAGATCATCCGCGGACGAGAGAGAGAGCTTGCGTGCACATGGTTGCCAGATTGCATTTTAACTAAAACAACGTGTAGAATATGTGTTCATTTAACAGAAAAGCTCTGATTTAAATGATTGAAATCTGGCAACCAAAGAACCATGCGTTTTATTTTTTAAACTACATTTTAGTCTCGTCTTTTTTCGTCAACGATATTCCATGATGATATAGTCACAGTTATCGTTTAAGGACGTTTGTGTCATCTCGTCTTGTGTTAGTCATGGAAAAAAAGGTTGTCAATGACCATTTTCTATCATGTTTTTGTTAACGGAATTGACACTAGTCAGAGCAAACTAACAACTTTGAATTAAATTGGTGCCATTTTCACTATATTGTCCTCATCTTCACAATACCTGCAGAACTTCTGATGATTTGGCTGTGCAGGTTCACGTTCCTGGCCAAAAACATGGGCTGGTATATGCAAATTTGGGGGCGCGTAAATATTAATGATCCCGATTGTTACTTCTCCCCGCCTTTCTCTCCTTATATAGAACCATTTTTTATATAAGTCAAGAAACCTATAGGATTCTATATTGAGTGATTGAGTCTCTAAACTGCATATGCTAAACCTGCTTTATTAACAGATATGCATCCTTATAATGTGCATTTCCTGGACTTCACCTTGTGTTTATCACAGATAAGCTACCACATTTGGACGAATGCCAAACAAAATGAATCTGCAATTTATTTGTTTACCTCATTAGACACTCTTAATGTATCTATTTGAGAGACAGTTTTCCAATATGCATGTAAATTATTATTACCATGACCAGCATGACGCTATCGGTGTAATTTGGTGAATCACGGTAAGGACAGGCTGGTGGGGTAATGCCACTGTGAGAGGAACTCACATGAGTCACCAAGTGAAAGATTGAAATCTGTTCTGATAACAGCTGGAGAGTCCTTAAAGACAATTACACACATCTCACTGAAGGACACAAGGAGTAGCATGTGTTTACTGGATATTTCTTGGGTCATGGTGCATGTAGAAGTTGGTTATGGAAATGTATGTGAAGACATCTGTGGGCCGTGAATGCAGTCATTGGTCAGTGACGCCAAGCCAGGAGAGACAGGCAAAAGGGTAATCAACAGACCAAGAGACCAAAAATGCAGCATTATACTTAACAAGACTTAACGCAGTGAATGATAGCGTGAACATGGTTTATATAGACTGAGGTAATGTGGTAAATGAGACACAGGTGTAAACAATGAGTGCTGATGAGTCCGGGCAAAGGATTATGGGTAATGTAGTCTCTGACAATCCGGGGTGGATTGCCCTCTGGTGGTAATCAGGGGCACTCTCACTGGTGAATCGTGACATTTAGGGTTTACAGTGTAGTGTGTTATTCTACATTAAATTTAAAGTAAATATATTTCAAATGTTCTAAATTGCAACTTTTTATTACAAATGTTTATCTACAAATATATTTAATTACATGACATTTAAGTATATTTGAATTTCCCCAAAATGCCTATCAGTACATTCAGCAGTAACCATATTTTAGGTATTAAGATAAGATAAATGTACTTTAAGCCTACATAACTGGGTCATAAAAAAACAACCTAACGTTATGCTAGTTGCAGTTAGTGTCAATTTAAATTATAATATATTTTAATTAAATCCTCATGAACCTGGAAAACTGAAAAAACCATGAATGCTATATTATAATGAGCACAGTGAAAGTGCCTGGAGCATAATGCAAACCGCTAGACCACCACTGCAACTTATTTTAAACATACTTATATGCCTCAAATAAACTTCAGCTGAAAGCGACCTGAAATGAGGCAGACGGTCAGCTGGAGGCAGAGAGTATCGGTCTGAAGCCTCTGAACAGCCTAATGCTCCAGCGCTCCAGCCGAACAGACAGATGAAAGCCTGCTGATAAAACGACGGTGAAAGTGCTGAATTCAGATCAGCTCCGCTCGGCCCTGAACACCAGGCTGAAGGTGGAGAAAGAACAAAGTGTGTTTAGAGCTCTCGGGATCATCACAGTTCACCATACTTCATCCCTCTCACACCCACAGAAGCGAAAGCCACCTCAGTCACGTTTTAGACTGATGATTGTGGGAGGAATGTGATTCCTGTGGTGTATCAGAAGATCAAGACTGGATTTGAAGAACATGTTCTAGATGCAGGGTTTGTACAAACTTTTAAGAGTTCAGTTCAAGCACTTTTCTGGCACTTTCAAGCAGTGGCAGAGGAGCTTTTCAAGAGTGGGCGGCTCGAAAGTGTTTATGATACAATAATAATAATTATAAATACTTAATAAAAAAATTTGTTCATAATTGGCCACTTTTGGAAAAGATCTGCCTATTTAAAGGGGTCATGAGAAATCAACTTTCCCTTAAATATATAAAAGGTCATGGTAATATAAGAAAATCTTGTAAGTTTCAGAGATGAAAACTTCCTTGTTAGTCAAAGAAAAGCTTTTATTGACAGCTGGCTCATCAAATGATCGATCTGCGAATGTGTGTCCCCGTGACACACGAGAGAAGAACGCCTGATTCTGTAGCCCCACGCACCGATTCCCACATGACATGTAACATAAATAACATAGGCCTATGGATCTAGCTAAACCGGATCGAATTTCCAAGCAATAAACATGCTATAAGCTTTCTTTCGGATTCCAATATTATGAATGCATTGATGAACTTCATTTTTAATGAAGATCCAGCTCATGTGGGGAAGACATTGCGCGTTTGTTCTTTCATTTCACCACGGATTTGTTTGTAAATAAGAGACTGGATTTTGGGTGTAAACATCTCCGAGGACCTGACCTGGACTGCACACATTCAGACACAGGCGAAAAAAGGGAAATTCAGGGTTTCACCAGCTATCCTGAAAACGTTCTATTTAGGGGCGATAGAAAGTGTATTAACTCAGTGCATCACAGCGTGGTATGGGAACAGCACCAGTCATGACTGCAAAGCCCTGCAAAGAGTTGTGCGCTTATCCGAGCGTATCTCAGGGTCAGCTCTCCCGTCTCTGCAGGACGTCTACACCAAACGCTGCAAAGGTAGAGCTACTAAGATCATCAAGGACTCTAATCACCCTGCAAACCCTCATTTCAAGCTGCTACCATCTGGTAAGCGCTTCCGAAGCCTGATGGCCAAAACTGAGAGACCCAGGCCATCAGACTCCTGAACTCAGTCACTTAACATCACGTGACTTCACTTCAGGATAAACATCGACATACTGACATTGCACTGCACTTTCTGTTCTCGTTGTTACTGTGTAACAACCTGTTATAAACCTGTTTGCACATTATACTTCTTTGTACATTTGTTAACCACATATTTATAAGTCTACAGTTTACTCACTGCACAGTTTACTTCACTTATTTTATTCCACTTCTTTATTTATTTTTATTTTTAATTTTTTCTACTTAACTTGATTTATTTATAATTCTACAGATATATATATATATATATATATAGTACTTTTTTATTCTATTTCTATTATAATTTCTTCCTTGTGTTTTTAACTGTGAATTTGCACTGTCCATGGAGCGGACCTGTTTTCACTGCCGGTTGTATATAACTGTGTATGTGACAAATAAAACTCTTGAATCTTGAATCCTGAATCAGACAGGATGAGATGAAAAAAACGGATTCTATATTGGATTTGACAGGATTGATGCAACACAATTATGTGAGTAAAAAATGTGTTTTATATGTGATAGTATTGCATTGCTACAGATTGTTTGATAGCTACTGATTATGTAGATACTGGAGTATCCTTTGTATTTGAGGTCTTGCTGGTTCACTGTGCTGTGATTCGGGATCAGACTCGAACATGTATGGGCCAGGGCTCGCAAAGCCCGACGTCCCGGGCTAATGTGTTTTCCAGTCGGGCTACCAAAATGTATCACCGGCCTGCCGATGAGCTATCTTAAATAGTGAAATAACATTCCTTTCTTGATGTGCGTTGTTCACTCTCTTGACTTGATCTTGATTTGTCTGAGGTGAAGTTTTGCTGATGCACGTACTTGGCTTGTGTGTGCGTGCATGTGTGTGTGCGTATGTGTGTGTGTTAGTGATGCGGTTCGTGGTTATATCCACCAATCGGGCGGGCCATGTAATAAAAAATGAGAGAGAAATCATTGTGTTTGTTTGATAAAGACATTTTGCGAACCTGGGCGAATCATCATTCCGATTGCTGTTTTCCCACACGTTTTCAAAACAATTTCTCACTTGTACTGAGGGGGGAGTCAAAACTCATTATAATATGCAAAACTGTTATCCAATCATAGCAGTGGGCGTTTACTACCAAGTCTTCAATGCGGCACGCCCATAAAAACCGAACATTCCAGGAGCTTGGCTCAAAACCAGGTAGAATATAACCTATTACTTATTCATTATGATGTTTTTTTTAATGTAAAAACCACGCGAACGTCATAAGTTGAAAAATTAAAAAAGCCAGTTCATGACCACTTTAAGAATCAAATAAATAATGTAGGCATGACAAAATGCAGTGATTGAAACACAGTATTCAATAAATAATCATATGATTAAATGCAGGTTGGAAGTGAACTATAGTTAGATGTAAGACTGTAAGTCTTAGTAAGACTGCTACATGAAAGGTACACCAAATGACTAGAGATTTCAGAACACGGTGTTTAAATGAGGATGAAATTTGGAAGATTGTCTGGTGAGATTTGACTTAATTCCTTTTCCGCCCATAAAAATATATTGACAGCTATTCCAGAAGGCAACTACCATTATAATGCATCCAATCAATGTAACTATACATATAATTGTACGTCATTTAAACATTTCCATATAGAAAACCCATTTAGATATAGGGATACTAAGTAGTTAAATTAATAACATGCTTTTGTGGTAACATACGTGGGGGGAAAAACAAGTAGGTAAATAATCACATATTATAGAACATCGTAGTACAAAAAGATGTAAAAATATAAACTATCCATTAACTGTACACTTTGTAAAATATAATCATCCTATTGTCTCATTACACTACATAGGAATTGAGAAGAGAAGTGAGAAGTCTTTCCTAAGAACAGGTAGGGATTTAGATCAGCTTTTATTTATTGAAGTGAGCATGAATTTCTTTGACAAAAACAGCACCAAAGCATTCAATTCTGGTGACTTAGGCAGCAGTATTTAATTATTTATTTATGTATTATCTTATTATATAACAAACATTAATGTAACTATGTGCTGCAGATATTTTCATTAGTTTGATTGTACATTTTAATTTACTGTAAAGGGCTTTACTTAAATCGCCTGTAAACATTTTGTAGGTATCAAAAGTGAATGCGGTTTGGTTGATGACGATTAAAATGACCTTGGAACTCCCTTTTATCATGGTAATTTTTAAACAAAAATTGTATTATTTAATTATTTAACTGATAACTTCATCAGTGCAAGTTTACATTTTATTTGATACTTGGCCATACCAAATATATATCTAAATTAATTTAAATTAACAAAAAGGAATTAAAAAAAAAAAAAAAACGAATTGAATCATTCATTCAAATCAATTCGTTCACGGCTCATGAATGAAATAAAAATGAAATGTGACGTGGCTTTTTTTGGAACTTTTTTGGAACTCCAATTTTCATTGAAGGAACAAAAACAGACTCTTGTGTCTAAAATGTAAGTTACTTAATATTATTAACTTCTTGTTTGTTGAATTGTTATATAATCTCAATATCACATTTGCAATATGTTCAGCAATATAGCAGCACTTTTGCTGTTGCTTAACTATCGTTATAAATATGAAAATCAGGAACTTATTATTGGGACATTTTTTGCCCCATTAATGCAAGTCCATGCAAGTCTATGCAAGTATAATGTGGTCATTATACTTTCAAATAAAAATGTAATCATTTATTTTCACAAGTCAAAAATGACTTTCATTTATCTTCATAAGTGCAGATATTCTTAATATTCTCTAATTATTTCTGTCTATCTATTGAAAGTCTACAAAACTAAAACTTTCATGCATTAAAAAGTACAAAAAGAAATCGTAAAAGTAATCCATATTTTCATCAAGTGGTCTAATTCAAGTTTTATGAAGAGACGTCATCGCTTTATACATTGAATAAACTGTTATTCACATATAAACATTGATCAACACACATACACACCAAAAAAAACCTCAACCATACTTGAGATGAGATGAGAGAATTTTCATTTTTTTCATTACATAACTGAGAGTTTACATAAGCCCCGCCCCTGGGAACATGTTGAGAAGAGTTGTTGTAGTCGAGCACATTTGGGAGTCGCTCAAGCTGTCATCCGTCTTTCACATTTATTGTAATACAGTCTGAACACAGATGCAATAGCATGTCATAAAGCAAGAGGACAACATAAGTTATAACCGTAATTAAACTAAACTATCCCTGTTCTCTCTTCATGCAGCAGATATTCTCTGGCTCATTTTACAACAGTTCCCACACCAGCGATTTATAGATTATCATGACAGAATATGCTAATCGATGACTTGAAGATAGTTAACTCATAAATTCATCAACTATCCGTTCAGAAACGTCCTGTCTCATTCTACATGTTTCACTTCTTCTTGAGTCTCTCCATCATTGTCCGACTCTGGTGTGAACATAAAAGGCTGAACAGTTTCTGACATTTTCAGTGTGTGTCTGTGTGAGGTAATCAGAGCTGCTAACACAAGCTCTTGAAGCTCCACCCTCTTCCTGAAAGGGAGAAGGAGCAGCAGCTCATTTGCATTTAAAGTGACACACCCAAAAATGGCAAGGTTTTTTTTAACAGGCTATAAAAAATAATCATTTGAATAATAATTTTGAGTTAAAACTTCACATACAAACTCTGAGGATATCAGAGACTTATTTTTATATCTTGTAAAAAGGGGCATAATAGGACACCTTTAGGTTTATTTTTACCAACGTTTTGGCAACACGTTTTAGTCAAGGTCAGGTCAGGGCTTCGCTGTGCCCCAGTAAAATTTTCCTGATAAATAGTTTTCTGATGTGGTACATTACAGTAGCTATGTCTGAAGATAGGCTTTATTTTTAGGCTTTATATTGAAGGCCGTTTGTAATATTGAAGCAAAAATATCCTGCACTTCCTCTCACGCCTCGTCCCCTCACTGTGCTACTCCTTTCACTTTTTGCCTTCATCGAAACTTGCCTTTCCTCAACTTGCAGTCAGACGATACGACATTGTAACTGAGATGAGATATCAGTGTGTTAATGAATAGTATGTGAATTTGTCCAGATCCCATTTACTTGTCACCGATTTGATTGATAACATTAACTTGTTAACTGCTAAAAGAATGCTTATTAATCTAATTTGGCCTGGGGCTTGGGAACTGTTTTCATGGGTTTATAAACAACGCAATTTTTATAAAGAAATCTGTAATCTTTAAATCAGTATACATTCAGTAATGAATTTATCTCTAAATTGTAAGTGTGCTACAAGTCACAATGTCTGTTCTTATTAAATCATTTTAATTTTACATTGTTTTCTTCCTCGAAACGGGATAGTCTATTATTTAATTCCTCTTGGATCTTGATTGACGTACACCAGAATCTGAAATGAATGGGAGATTTGTACATTTATGCATTTTTATTTTTCAACAATTTCATTCAATCCCATAATGCACCGCAATAACGAGTGTACAACTCAACAGCTAGATAATACCCGTAATGCACTGTAAGAGTCATGTGTTGAATGAATTCCCACAGCAGAATCAATCATCCATCCATTTTTTTTCAAACCGCTGGTCCAGTGTAATATCCTACAGGTATAAATTTCTATTTAACTGATTATTAATTTGTTTAATTACGGTTTATACATGCTAAAGATAAATCTTTTCATCACTTACTGGAGCTGCCAGTTTTCTAAGTTTCTAATGATTATTAAACAGCACAAACTATGCAAAACAGCAGCCCTTCCGCCGCACTCAGTGTCCGAATTCACTCACTCATTTTTATTCACTCCTTCAAGTGGACTATATTAGTGGAGTAATGTAGGGAATGGTGAATAGGGGCGATATCAAACACAGCACATGCCATTATGCTAGCATGTTGTAAATGTCTACGAGGTCGTTGTCATGCAGATGCTTTGGTGTTTGGTGTTTTTTTTATCAGGAATCTCTCTGATCTTCTGGTCTGTAGATGTTGCTCATGTTCTTCCTTCGAAGTGTGTCTGTGGGATTTTCTTCAGTTGTTTTCTGCTCCGGCAGGTGAAAATGGTACGTCTGATCCCTCAGTAAAGTAACAGCACACTCTGCTCAACAACTCATGTCTGGAGCACAAATGCTGCACATCACACGAGGTTTCCTATAGTGTTAGGGGTTTATTTAAATCACCAACACTTCATATAGTATGTGCACTAACAGTAGTGATGCTTGATCTCATCTCTTTGATATTCTTCTCTAGCAGCACACAGTCTTTCATGCGGCAGTAAATCTCTCAACCTGCCTGCACGTCTGAGCCCAGCGGGCCGCACTCCAACAGGAGTATCAGGAATCAAACGGCCTCCACCTCAGGCTCATTATTCGCGCTGTCTGCCTCTCTAAAAGCTCTCCTCCTGCTCTTGGGAGATCGTTCTGAGTGTAAGACACCAGTCCTTTATGGCTGTAAAAGGCCATCCATCAACACACTTGCTGCTCTGCAAGTATTGCAGTTTGCTTACAACACGCATTAAAAACGCAAAAACACCTTAGGCTCAGTTCATTTCAAGTCTCAGACACGCTCTCACACTTTGTTAAATGCAATTATTAACTTTCTTTGCTGGCTTATGACTGTTGTAATTTCCCCCTAGAGGAAGTCATAATTAACTGTCAGTTTGTTTGTGAAGCCGCCGTGTTTCTGTTTGCATCTCCAGTAAAGGAACATTTATTCTCCTCTCACTCGACTCTTTTTTTGGGTCGGACCGATTTTCAGCTTTGTCATGCGTCGTTTGTCGTGAGGTGTTCGAGCAGTGTACAGGGGGAGGCGACAAACCTCTTCCAATCGGCAGTCGGATGGTCGGATACATTTCTGGCATGTCAGAAATTCTGGTCACCCCTCATGAAGTTATCGCACAGCTGAAGCAGAGCTACGAACTGATCGCCCTGTTTCCCCCCAGCCTGCGTCTGCGCGAAAGCAGAAGTAGAACCATTTCATATTTAATGCAACATGAAAAGAGAGAGATCTTTAAGTTCTGTAGGTAGCTATCAAACTACAATTTAGCAAACTGTTGCATGCCTCCTCATGTTGTAAAATAGATAACCCAAGTCTTCCAAACCACTGTAGTCTATCCACCGCATCTTTTATTAATTTAGCTACTTGATCAATAATATAATAATACCATTGTCCATCATTTGACAATTGGTGTTAAAGAAAATGTCAAATGAAAAAAATTTTTTCCGTTTTATATCATGAAGGCCTATATATTTATATTATAGGCCTATAATTCATTGTATAATCGTTTGTATAATTAATTTAATTTAATTTAATTTTAATGAGGAGTAAGCTAATTTATATAATCTTTTATTATGCAGTGTGTCGGTTTTGCATGCATTATAAAATTGTTCAGGGCAAATTAAATGTAATATCACTTTAATAATAAAAGTAAGCCTACCCTAATGATAATATAATAATAATAATTTAATACATAAATTGGAAATGCTAAATCCTCTTGATATCGATAGCTGATGCGTTTGATCTCTTTATACACCATATCAACCTGGCACAGGGGTTTATCGCTCATATATTTCACATGTACAGTGTGAGAAGTCAAGTTGCGCTCGACAATTGGACCACACAGTGTGAGCACATAAATCCTGAGCTTTGGCTTTACGTCGCATGTGATCTGCTTGTACAGTGCGAGTAGGTAACCTTGCTGAAATCGCACAGTGTATGCCTGCCTTTAGGGAAGCTGCAAGTTTTAAAAACGCTAGTTGACATTTCACTAGCTGATTTCATTTTCACTAGCCTGTTAACTTGTCATTCATGCTTATCGTCTTTTTTCCCCTCTTGAGCTCCATTTTTTATGCGTCTATTGTTTTTGTTTAACTGTGGTAAATCGGAATCAGTCAACAAACACGGTGAGTCATGTCATCTTCTTCTGTTATTGTCACTTGCACTGCCTGCCACATGTTTAGCGTAGCCTTCTCTGTCAGTGGTGAGGGTTTCACATGTGTTAAACGCAGGGAGATAGTCAGACTGACAGAAAAGATTTCAGAACTAGAGACACGCATCCAAACTTTAATCGAGCATAGAAAGAATGCAAGGGCTATCGATACTGCTTTGGATGCAACAAGTTTAGTGAGCCAAGTTTAGTTTCGATTAAAATGACAAACAGATGACACACTCACTGAGAAACCTGTTGAAAGTGCCCTAGTTGTTGGTGATTTAAAAAGAGATGGTATTCATCCCCTCCTGGGATGGTGCTGCTCTTCTCTCTAGTAATTTGGCACATAGTCTTAGAGCTAAACCTTGACTAACTGGGGTCCAGGTCAGGAAGCAGACGGACTGGCTTAACTGACCGTCTGCTAGCTGTCTCACGTCACAGAAGTCAGATAAATCCCAACACATAGAGACTCTTCCACCTAGATATTATCACATAGAGACTGTGTCTGTTCCCTGAACTAGTAAATACAACAAAATTCCCAAACCCATTTAAGGGTAAAAAATTAATTAATCAACAAATAAAAAATTAATTGGGATTGGTATTTAGAGACATTCTAAACTCTACTGGAGTTGGATAACACGTGTCAGGACCCACTCATTGTAATCATACTTCAGCTCTAACATTGTCACATGGAATAAATGTACTGTTGAAATTCTGCACATCTCAGGATCATTATCTATTATCTCAGATCATTATCTAGTCTTGTGTAAACTCCATTTACCCAAGGCTGCAAAACCAACTCCCTGTTACAAATATAGTATAATGTTATACTATATTTTGCCTCAGTTACGGGCAGTAAAAGGTGCCGTCCACGACCTGGTGAGCTCCTCGTGCACTTCCGGAAAGAAAGGAACCGGAGTGGGGCGCTGAGAACCAGCACGGGCCACCCAGAGAAACCAATCGTCTAGCCTCGACGGTTTGGGACACGGTGGAGGGTTCCACACAAGCCCAACCCTCTCAGCGGCCCGGGAAAGCATGGCCATAATTTCTGGATCCATATCGGGCAAAGTTGATCTTCCCGAAGGAGCCCCTGTGGCGACATGTCATCTCCAGATATTTCAGACCCTACCTCCGATGCAGCGATGGACATCTGATCATCGAGAGGAGCCCTGAAGGATCCGGATGGTACGCACCTTGTGGGTGGCCCACCGCGTTCCCCCGGCAGCTCTACTGGCTGCGGACTGCAAGAGGGTTGAGGGTTCCCCGGGGGTTGGGTCCCTGGGTGAAGCACGCTCACCGTAACCCTGAAATCACCCATGTGACTGCCTGAAGTAACTCTCTGTGGAGGGTTAGATCGAGGCAGAGGCACGGGGGCTCCACCCCTTGTGAGATGGAATCTAGACCGCAACTCCGAGATGGTCATGTGGTTCCGCAGTGAGAACATGAGTCATCCACCAACACTGCCTCAGCGTGCTGAATGCCCAAACACAGGATACAGCACTGGTGACCATCCCTCTGTGACAGGTAACCACCGCATCAAGAAACACACAGATAGAATGTCATCTTGAAAAAGACACAAGCTCTATCTGTGTTGGCTCTTTCAGAAGGACGCTCTCCTTGGTGCTGAAGCACGCAGGGGGAGGGGTCGCGGAGACACTGTCAGGGGATAGTACAGCCTGATGTGCCGTAAGAACGGCTTTTCAGCGTTCTCCACCTAGCGCACCGAACCAGCTGTGAGAACAGTCTTTGTGTTTGCTCTTATAAAACTAAAAAGAGATGATCAAAAAACCACACGACCCGCTGCTGTGCCATCACACCAACACCGACTGAAGAGATTGCTTCCAAAAGGCAGGCTTCAGTCAGTCTTATTGCGTAGTAGAGAGTGATATCTGGATGAACCATTTATCACTCTGCTCCTCAGCAAAATGCTGATTTGATGCAAACACCTGTGTCTCATTTATACCCGCACGGCGTGGCATGAGTACCTGGTGCAATCATTGCATGCCAATGTGCATTGGCTCGTTTAGTTACATTCGAAGTAGATTGGCTCTCGTGAGTAAGATTCCTATTCGTCGGTACTCCGACGTGGCGTCAAGGGTGACCGACTGAATGGGAACTATCACTTCTACCACTAAAGATTGCTTTATAAATACTCTTCCTTTTCAGTTTCAACTCCTCAGCAAACCAGATTATTCTGAGTGTAAGACACCAGTCCTCTATGGCTGTAAGGCCATCAGACACACTTGCTGCTCTGCCAGTATTGCATTTTGCTTACAACACACATTAAGAACACAAAAACACCTTAGGCTCAGTTAATTTCAATTTTTAAATAAGTCTCAGACAGACACTTTGTTAAATGTGATTATTAACTTTCTTTACTGGCTTATTACTGTTGTAATTCCCCCCTAGAGGAAGTCATAATTAACTGTCAGTTTGTTTGTGAAGTGGAGAACCGGTCTTTCTGCTTATAAAAACAAAATTTTGCAAAAGAAACTACTGAATCTCTCTTTAGACACGTTGTATGGTTCAAATTATACTTATCTTACCAGTATATTTTTGTAGCAGTAAATTAAGAGGTGTCATAAGTTCAGTATGGAGTACCACAAGGCTCAGTACTAGGACCATTGCATTTCAACATCTGTAAAACCACATTTTCCATAAAAAAAAAAATTAAAAAAAAAAAAAAAAATATATATATATATATATATATATATATATATATATATATATATATATATATATATATATATATATATATATATATATATATATATACGACATATGCTCTTAATGACAAATGCAGAAAAGTTAGTTCATGCTTCATGCCCTTAAGGTTAGATCATTGTAATGCTCTACTGGATGGTTGCCCTGCACGCTCAATAAACAAACTCAGCACTCGAAAAACGCAGTAGCTCAAGTTCTTACTAGAACCAGGAAGTATGACTAGGGAGGCACGATATATCGCCACCATATCGTTATTGGCCGATAAATGGTCATTTTTAATGCTATTGGTATCAATCCGATAAGAAAATTACAATGCAATGCACAACATTAATAACTACTGGGACTGTCATATACATAACATTGCATAGAGAACCCTATTGCATTCTAATAAAACACTGTGAATTCTTTGGGTTTAGTTGTTGTGTTTCAGTGCATTTTGTACAACAGGAGTTATACAGATTAGACGTAACTTAGTCCAGGCTTCACTTGAGCATTTATGTCATTTTATGCAGATATAAACATAATTTATGTTATTTGATTAATCTCATATAGGATGTGTTTTGTTGAGTTAATAACCCGCAGCACTTCACTGGTGATCATCTTAAGGTGAGACCAGGCAGGTGAAAACATCGTTTTTTCATGCAGTGGTCAATTTTTAGATTTTGGGCTAGTTTGCTCCCTTAACATGTAAGCTTTCATGTCAAAATAAAAATATATGTCAGCATGACACATTAAAGTGGTTATTTCATTATATTTTGTAAATTTACGCCTTTAGATTTCTACCCAAAATCATCAAACGTTAGCATTCTAACGCAAGCTCCAGTGCCGCCTCCATTCATAGAAACATGTCATGCCTGGTATCATTATAAAGCTCTCAGTCTCATACACAGCACTGTCTAATCTAAATAAATATGCCAATTCCTTTGTAGAACCAACCAACCATGAAAGTTTTCAGCCAAAAACCACATCTGATTGGTCAATGTGAATTTCTCACTACGTGATATGCACTGCAGCTTCCTTGTGTATTCTCCGCCTGAGAGAAAATGCAGACAACGCCGAAATTAGCTCCTAAACGTTCACAGAAAAGACCAAGGCTATTGTCAGTATTATCTAACATTATAATTGTATTCAAGTTACGAAAAAATTGTAACGCCTCTCACAGTTCAAAATGCTTATGCTACGTCCAACGTCATCATCGCCCCAGTTACACTTTTTTCGTAAGTTAAATAAGGGAGGCGGTCCGCTAGAAGCTAGATATTTTACTTTATAACGTGTTAAATATGGATATTTTTCTTACACAAACCCATGGATTCACTTCAGAAGGCCTTTATTAACCCCCGGAGCCGGGTGGAGCAGTTATATGATGGATAGATGCACTTTTATGAAGGATGGATACACTTTTATGGGCTTCAAATTTTGGGCTGCCATTCACTGTCATATACCTTGGAAGAGCCAGGACATTTTTTAATAAAACTCTGATTGTATGCGTCTGAAAAAAATAATGTCATATACACCTAGGATGACATGAGGGAGAGTAAATCATAATTTAATTTTTTGGGTGAACTAACCCTTAAGTACTGCACAGCTGTCTTGTCACATGCATAAGGATGTCAGTGGTGGGGATTCAGACTGTGTGTTTGTGGAGGTAAGACAAACTCATAATTGCAAAGTAAAATCTGTCAAATGCAATTAACTAATCATCTAATAAGATTAAATATCAATTGTCTGTATAATATGTTCGTTTTTCCATTTTTAGGGCTTGTTTTGTTTGTTCCATAGATGTCTCAGCTAAGCAGGCCAGTAAGAGACTATTAACTACTATTATTCCTTTTAATTAAACCAATGTCTCATTAAAACATCTACAAAAAATAAAACTGATCAGAGATTAAAACCAATAGATAAAACCTATAAAACCTATAGCATGGATGGGCACTGTCATGCAAAATAATTAAAAGTTTACTTTTTTCGCTAATTTTCTTGTACCTGTCACATTTTCATGTCTACTGTTATGAACTGACTTGTTGCAAAACAACCACCTCCTTGTAATTTGTGTTATTGTTTTATCTTAAAATGACTTAAATACTCTCTTTGGGAGTCGCTCAAGCTGTCATCCGTCTTTCACATTCATTGTAATACCGTACAAACACAATGCAATAGCATGTCATAAAGCAAGATGACAACATAAGTTATAACTCATTAAAAACACCATTTGCTCCTTAATTCCTGACACTTTGGACCTTAGCAAAAGTGGGAACTACGTAAGGCTGCTATTTATTGACTATAGCTCAGCCTTTAACACCATAGTTCCCATTAAGCTAACCGCCAGACTCCTGGATCTCGGCCTTAATTCTTCTCTCTGCCACTGGATTGAAGACTTCCTCACTGGCAGGCCTCAGGTGGTGAGAATAGGCCAGTTCACCTCCACCTCCATCACCCTGAGTGTGGGAGCTCCACAGGGCTGTGTCCTGAGCCCCCTGCTCTACTCTCTCTACACGCATGACTGTTTGTCCACACACAGCTCCACCTCTATCATCAAATTTGCTGATGATACTGTTGTCCTGGGCCTCATTTCCAACAACAATGAGACGGCATACTTGGATCAGGTGGAGCAACTAACATCATGGTGCCAGGACAACTGTCTCTCTCTGAATGTTGGCAAGACCAAAGAACTGATTGTGGACTTCAGGAAGAGACAGCAACGGACATACTCCCCTCTCATGATCAGCGGGTCACCAGTAGAGAGAGTGAGCAGCTTCAAGTACCTGGGTGTAAACATCTCAGAGGACCTGACCTGGACTGCTCACATTCAGACACAGGTGAAAAAAGCCAGGCAAAGACTGTACCACCTGCGCCAGCTGAGGAAGTTCAGGGTTTCACCAGCTATCCTGAAAACTTTCTATTTAGGGGCGATAGAAAGTGTTTTAACTCAGTGCATCACAGCGTGGTACGGGAACAGCACCAGTCATGACTGCAAAGCCCTGCAAAGAGTTGTGCGCTTATCCGAGCGTATCTCAGGGTCAGCTCTCCCGTCTCCGCAGGACGTCTACACCAAACGCTGCAAAGGTAGAGCTACTAAGATCATCAAGGACTCTAATCACCCTGCAAACCCTCAATTCACGCTGCTGCCATCTGGTAAGCGCTTCCGAAGCCTGATGGCCAAAACTGAGAGACTCAGGAAGAGCTTCTTCCCCCAGGCCATCAGACTCCTGAACTCAGTCACTTAACATCATGTGACCATCGATATACTGACATTGCACTGCACTTTCTGTTCTCGTTGTTACTGTGTAACAACCTGTTATAAACCTGTTTGCACATTATACTCTTTGTACATTTCTGTTAACCGCATATTTATAAGTCTACAGTTTACTCACTGCACAGTTTACTTCACTTATTTTATTCCACTTCTTTATTTATTTTTTTATTTTTTATTTTTTCTACTTGACTTGATTTATTTATAATTCTACAGATATATATATATATATATATATATATATATATATATATATATATATATATATATATATATATATATATATATATATATATATATATATATATAGTACTTTTTTATTCTATTTCTATTATAATTTCCTCCTTGTGTTTTTAACTGTGAATTTGCACTGTCCATGGAGCGGACCTGTTTTCACTGCCGGTTGTATATAACTGTGTATGTGACAAATAAAACTCTTGAATCTTGAATCTACAGTGTCCCAACTTTTTTGGAATCGGGTTTGTATTATGGGATCTCCTTTATTGCTTTCAGAATCTTTACTTTTTAAAATTTTGTTATCAACATATTTTAATGACAGCATATTTATTGAGCAAAAATGAATTAAAAATAAACAAAAAATAGTTTAAACTTTACTAAAGTGATTGTTTTGAACAGGTATTAACTTAGACATTATTAAAAACATATGTATTTGTATGAATGCTGGTTTTGCCCCGCATATGTCTGTAGGCTTTACTCACCACCTGATTGTGTGATTTATTTTCACACTAAATCTGTTGCTCCATCAATGTTCAATACAAACTATGTTCAATACACTATGGGAGTAATGCAAAGCAATTTTTTCTTAAGGTGTTCCTTTAGCCCTGTTGCACCTTAGTATTAAAATAGATTGAAGTACCAGAAAATGAAACTCTGAGGGGAATCGAGCACATGCACAAGAATGTTATCATGAGGAGAGCTCTAGCATTGGGTTCAGGAGTGTCACGCTTGTGCTTGAATTGGACAGGGAACATTAGCTCCTGAGGACAAATATAAAACATGTGAATTACAGCACTGTCTCCTCACAGAACACTGTGTTCACCTGTAAATCTCCACACTAGCCTGCACTTCTTGTTTGTGTTTGTTTGTTTGTTTGTTTGTTTGTTTGTTTGTTTGTGTGTGTGTGTGTGTGTGTGTGTGTGTGTGTGTGTGTGTGTGTGTGTGTGTGTGTGTGTGTGTGTGTGTGTGTGTGTGTGTGTGTGTGTGTGTGTGTGTGTGTGTGTGTGAACCATGGGCTCAAAACATCCATAAAACAGAGCCTGATTTGTAGAACTGGTTTAAAACACAGTGTTTTCACATCTAGTCTGAGTGCATTTAATGTCAGAGTCACTGATGATAAGCGGTATGATGATGTATAACTGTGCAACGCTAGAAATGTGTCAACCAGTAGAGATTCTGCTGTACTGTTTAAAATATCTGTTGTATCTGTAGTGCAATTTTAAAATTCAACACCATGTAAAACTATAGTCTATATGTGACCCTGGACCACAAAACCAGTATGAGATGTATACATCATCTGAAAGCTGAATAAATAAGCTTTTCATTGATGTATGGTTTGTTAGGACAATATTTAGCCGAGACACAACTATTTGAAAAATCGAAATATTGAGAAAATCTTTTTAAAGTTTTCCAAATGAAGTGCTTAGCAATGCATATTACTACTAATAATAGCAGGAAATTTACAAAATATCTTCATGGAACATGATCTTAATATCCTAATGATTTTTGGCATAAAAGAAAAATTGATAATTTTGACCCATACAATGTATTGTTGGCTATTGCCACAAATATACCCGTGAGACGCATGACTGCTTTTGTGCTCCAGGGTCACATATAACATATTCTATTCTGTTTTGTCCTCTTGTCTAGATAAAACCCCATGTCACTTGTCTTACTAATATAGCATTGTCTCATTACCTTTCTGAATAATAGAGCGAAGTGAATGCCATTCATGTTGTTTCCCCTGTGGTAAATGTTCTGTTTATGTAAATGCACCATGTGAGTACCACACACCTTCCAAAGTCATACTAATAAATTAATAAATTAGCAGTGTTGTCAGGACTGTTGATATTTATTGAATATTGTGGGTAGGGTTCATTCTAAATAATTTACCCTAAGTATTAAATTCAGCTCAGATATCACAAAGTAAATACTACAAACGTCACTGAGGCGCACCCAATCGGCCTGACGGGGGTGCTACAGCAGTCAAAAGTATGAAATGGGTCTCAACTCCTAAACCGTTAGGCCTGGGCTCAAGTGTCTTATATTGTTAGAATCCTTGGTTCAAGGCGGACAAAATACTTTTGCGAACTAGTCCTAGTCTTTTTGGCCTGATCTGAACCAAACCAGTGCAGAAATATTCTCTGGAGAGGGAATATTAACGGTCACTAATGTGAGCTAAAATGTTCGATGTGCACTTTTACTAAAATGGCTATAACTCGTGAACGAAATTTTAACCAAACTCGGGACACGTGTATGAGCTCAGTCTGAGGTCACCTGAAAAAAAAATCATGGCGACTGGCAACTTGGTGGCGCTATAACAGGATAAAAACTTGCTGTAACTGACTGCAACCACCCAACCGCTAGTCCAATTGACTTGAAATTGGCATGCAGTGTCTTTGTCCGAGGTGCCATGATAATCTATGAGGGCATTGACGTATCTAAAAAAAAATGGCTGCCATCGTCGAATGAAGTTTGAGCACCTATTAGACAAGGTTAACGGAATGAAACTCGGTCGGCATGTTCGACTCATGGCTCTCAAAGTCTGTAAGAATATTGAAAGAAACTGGCCACTAGTTGGTGCTAACAAGTTTTATGTCTCTGTAATCACATGGTATTTCACACATACAATTCTAAACAACTATGCACACGGTTATGGATATCAGACCATAGGTGGCGCTATAGCTGTTAAAAAGCTTTAATAAACACTAATAAATCTTTTCCTTCTATGATTTAAGTGGTTACATGCTTGCTAAATAATCTTAATATCTTTTTTTACGCATATGTGCTTAAAGGCCTTAAATCGCTTGAACCCTGATAATTGCTGCTAAATCTTTTTCTGATGCAAGACTTTTATTTTGAAAGATGTGCGTAAAAGCTGTTGCCTCTTCTGTCAGACACAGTTGAAACAGTTCAGCCAATGGTCAAGCACGGAGTCCAATGGATCTTATATGTTTGTGTCCTAAAGTCCACCCAATGCAAAAGAGCAATGCTTCGGTTAGTTTTCTGAACCAGCTCATTCAGGAGCTTGATTCATAATTAATGAAGCGGATCGGAAGGGTCTTTTCAAGGGGACATAAAGTTCTGCATTAGAAAATGCCCAGGCCACAGCTCCAAGCATTCCTTCTAGGCTTTTCCCCAAAAACACTGGATTTGCCTGTTCCCTATGTTCAGAATTTTTTTTCTAGTAGCTACTTTTAAATCAGTTCTAATTAATAATAAATTATTCTACTATAAAAATAAAAAACTACTTGAACATCAAACAAATTATGTTTTCATATCAATAATATCAACTAACAACAAACTATCAACAAATGTAAGTTCTGCAATGGACATAAAAACCCTGTCTGATATTAGTGACATTTTTATTTTATAGCCTGATCATGTTATTACATATAAAAGACACACAGCAGTTCTGCAAGCACTTTTTTAGAGGTGTGTGTTGGGTTGGTTTAGGGGTAGGGGTAGGGTTAGGGTAAAGGGACAGAATATACAATTTGTATTACACCTATGGAGAGTCACGTGTGCGTGCGTGCGCGCGCGTGTGTGTGTGTGTGTGTATACATATCTGCTCCAGCCTGAAATGACCTTGTTAAATTGCGGTGGCGGTTTGTGGTGCAGGTCCATCAGATTTATGAGCGAGTGTGTAATGGGGAACACCGAGTCCAGGTGCGACCAAAGCTTCAATCTCACAGACTCCATAACAATAATAAAACTATCCAATACACTCACACAGCCAGCTACATTCAAACTGAATATAGCATCCAATTTTCTTCTACTGTACACCAACAGCGGGCGAATGTCGATGTATGTTGAGGAGGAATCTTATCCTGCAACAACAATCACTAGAATACAAGTGATAAAAGATGATCCCAGTCTAGGGGAGTAACTCATTAAAGTAGCAGCTTAATCAATTTTCAGTAGTGCGGCAGCAGTTCAGCTGTTTTCAAAATAGTCTAGCCTAGTCTAGTAATATCCTATGCATTTGACCAAATTGGTTCTTTTGTATGCTTTGTTTCAGCCCACCTTTTCAAATCTTGAGAAGCATTTCTAAACCAGTGGCAGACGGTTGAGTGTTCTGCAAAATATCACACTAACCCCCGGTTTCACAGACAAGGCTTAAGCCTATGCATTTAGGGTTGAGCTGTTTTAACTGACATAACTTAAAATATGTCAGTGCTATTGTTTTGTGTCAAGATGCACAGCAGTAATGTTTTTTCTAAGGCACTTTTTTTTCTAACAGCTACTTAAATGCCCTAATTACTAGTGTTGTAGTCAAGACCACCTAATCCGAGTGTCATTATTAAAGTTTCAGTTTGTATATTGACCTTCTGAGTCTTCAGCCTGATCCTGGTTCACAAACTGTTACACCGCCTGAGAAATGAAATTTTTTATCAATATAATTAGAATAAGACACTATATGGAGCTGTTACCAATCAAATGAAATTAACAACAAAATTCATCTTTGCACTGCAAAGGTGGTACAGAAGATGCATTGGTAAATTACAAATGCATAAATAATGTTGAGAATAATGTTTATTGAATGTTTGAATAAAAGTTTGCAGTCATGCTCAGCTCTCTTGCTCTTGTGACATTGTTTAATTATACAACGTCACAAAATATACATCCAGAACTCATGCAAGTACTTTTTTGCAACAATATCTTGAATTTTGTGAGCATTTGTATTCATTTTGGTGACCTTTTTGACACAATCCCCCATTCATTTCTGAACCGGCACAATAAATAAAAATCTAATTATAAATAAGTTATTGATTGCATCTGAAGCAGGACATTTTACATCCAGTCACATTAATGATGTTAATAAATAAATAAATCAGACAATGCACCGGCAATTTAGTAATATCCTCACAGTTGTGGACTTCCAGAAAATCCAGAGTCCTCTAAGTCCAAGACCGAGACAAGACCAAGACCTTCAAAACATTGGTCCGAGTACTACAACACTACTAATTACACTAAGGTCTAATCATGGCTTAGTCTAAGCCATGTCTGTGAAACCAGGCCTAAAAAACAAAGACAAAAAGCAACCTAGAAGCGTGTGGAGTGTGTGAGCACGTGTTAGTCTGTAATGATCTGCATCTATCAAAGCGGAGCGTGTCGACTGAAGCAGAACCTCTCGCTGCGGGCCAACGGCTCGGCCCAGGCTCATTTATTACACTAATACACTCCAAATCATCTCACAGCTCTCTCAGGTCTCCACTCCACCTCCTCTTTACTCCTCTGACACTCACTATGGCTCCCAAATATGAGTCACTTTGTCAGCCTCAGACATCCGCTATAAATCTCTGCCATCAAGCTCCTCAACCAAAAATCAATGGCTAATTTCAAAGCATTGTTTTATGAGGTTTTGCAGGTACACGTGCACAGTGCTAATGGACTGTAGGCCTCCGGGATTCGATGAGATTAAATGTGTGAAGAAATACACCGACTTGCGACCATTAGGATACTAGTAAACACTAAGCTAATAGGTTAATGCCAGCACTGTTAAATGAGATGGTGTGGATCAATGCAGGAGTCAGGACTGCGATTTGCAATCCATTCCCAATGCTCCCTCACACACTACCCGTAAATCCTACCGCCCGTTAGCATCTAATTAGAAGCGACCAAGTGACGGATGGGAAAACAAGCAATGGGGTGCAGAGATGAAGCTGTCATATTTTCAACTCTTGAGTCGGTGTGAGAAATTATGAAACAATCGTCTGGAGTGCTTACTCTGCGATTCCACAGGTCACAATGACAAATAGGCCTTCATCCGCTAACAGAGCGTGCAGCTGACAGTGAGCTCACATTAGTCTTCTGTCACCAACGCTTTGGTTTATCTTCAATTTTAATGTCTTTTATTTTGATGTTCATTCATATTTATCATCAAACATGTGAAAGCACATTGAAGGAGGAAACCGAGTCACAACTATAGCCTAGATCAAGGGTTTTGAGCTGCGAGTTACTTATTTCTTTATATAGATGTTCATTTATTAAATGTAAATGAAGTTTGATATAATATTTAAACATTAACATCTTTGAAATTGAAGCTCCAATTAGAGAATTTAACAGTGGCAGTTTTGGCCCACTAAATTCGACATTGGTATTGGTATGGCACCACATCATTTTCTGAAACTGGATGCAATGTACAGTATGTCCTGTGGCAGCAGTGATGGAAAAAAAAAAAGTAATCTATTGTGCCGTAATATTTCAAACTCTGTGTAGAAGACATTACACAATGATAGGGGTATGAATCTTTTAGCTGAATAGATTTGATTCACTATTCAAAGGGTTTCAATTCAGAAATGTCTTTTGCAAATTCAAAATGATTCGATCCAGTTCACAATGAAATTCGATTTGATTTCAATTATAGATTGTTTAGTACTTTTTAAGTACATTCACAGTGTAAGGAGCGGTTTTACTGCTAAGACAAAAGCTGAGATCCAACACCCTGCATTAAAACAATAAAACTCAATCTGAAGAGAAGATCTCACAGAGAAACTGTAGGACACCGCCCTGACCAAAACCCTCTCCCCTCTCTACCTCCCTTCCCCCTTCCCCTGATTCAAGTCCCAGAATGCAGATATACTACATATGATTTATCTTGTGAATCTATTGTTTTATCCCTTTCATGTCTGGTGTCTTTTTAAAGGTCATAGTGCGATTGGTAAAATGGTCTCAACATCACTGAAGTCACTGGTAGGGTTAGAAAGATTGAAACATATGAGAATTGTGTTCTCTTTTTGAGTGGTCTCTCCAAAGATATCTGATCTTCTCCCCCAAACTAGGTGTTTGTGTTGCAAATATTTACAACCCTTTGTTCTGGTCTGGGTATTTAAGGAAGGGTAGCAGGGCTGCCATGGGGAATATTCTGTAGACAGAAGCCCCCATGCAGTGTTGTGTCAGTGTCATAAGAGACACGCACACACACACTGTATGTATTGTGCCAGATATGACTCTTTGAAACTATTTTCATATTACTTAATTGTATTTTATGCTGAAAGTTGTGTGGATTCATGTTTAATTATGTTCTTTAAGTTCTGTCTGGCCAAAATAAATGTTAATCTTGATTTATTCTGTATTTTTCATAAGTCATTACTCAAGTAGTGTCGCATGAGGAGTTTGTAGGAGTTTCCGTAAATCTTTCTGTCAGGGCAAATTCATACCAAGGACCCCATGACCGGAGCATGGCGCTAAGCATGAGGGGCAATCTGATTTCTGGGTGTCACTGTTATTAACAAGTTACAGCTCTCGTGATTATTGCTAAAATTACACTTTCTGTTATGAGTAAGCATGTGCAACTCACTTAAAGGTAAAATAGTTCACTCTGTAATCCTCTGTAATATCAGAACTGACTAATTTGCGTCCGTGAGGTAATGTAATTATAATCGCGAGCATTATCCTCTGAGCGACTCCGGGTCCCATGGAGGAACGAGTATTTGAAATTAAGAGATACTAAGAGAAATCAAAGATCTAAATTAAATCACAACTAAACTTATGATCAGCTGTTAAGTTACAAATGTAACAAATGTAACAAAGTTACAAAGAATTGGAGTAAGATCAAATTATTCATGGAGTCAGATTTAAAATTCGATGGTCATAAATTAAGTGAATCCAACAGAAGTGCTGAGAAGGCGAACACGCAGAAGTCCTTCGACCAGGCCGTTAGATTCCGTCCTTGGGCTAACGGATGGACCTTACAACAGGATTATGTAAATGCTTCTAACTGCTTAAGTTTGTATATTACACTAAGCAACTTAAAAAACACATAAAACGTACATATAGGCTACTTGGAATATAAGGAGTGCAATGTGCCAATAAAATATTTTAGACCATGGAAAGTATTACATTTTTATTTTTTTTACAAAGATTATTATTTATTATTTATTTATGAGTTTTCTTGCTATATTCTAAGACCCCGCCTTCAGGTAACTCCGTTACCTTTTTGCCAATGCTGGTCCCAAGCCCGGGTAAAAGAGGAGGGTTGGCAACCCCACCCCATAAAAAAAAATCTCTCACTGAAATGACTAGTGAATCTAAACGTGTTTGCGCCACAAATGATCTGTGCATGGGAAATACATTCTTCAACCACAAGGAAATCCACAAGAGGGCGATAAGAGATGACAGAGTGACAATCCCATGATGGCCGAACACTAAATAAGATAGACTACATCTTTAATCAAATTTCAATGTGCATTGGATCGAATCATTTTGAATTTGCAAAAGACATTTCTGAATTAAAACCCTTTGAATAGTGAATCAAATCGGTTCAGCTAAAAGATTACTACCCCTATCATTGTGTAATGTCTTCTACACAGAGTTTGAAATATTACGGCACAATAAATTACTTTTTTTCTCATCACTGCTGCCACAGGACATACTGTACATTGCATCCAGTTTCAGAAAATGATGTGGTGCCATACCAATACCAATGTCGAATTTAGTGGGGGGCCAGAGGGGGCCAAGCTTGACGACACAAAAAGCATGATCCCAAAACTGCCACTCCATTAACTAATTTGACAAATGTATCAATCAGAGAATGTGTTTTCCCAAAACTCTGGGAAAAGGCTGTAGTTACAGCACTTTTTAAATCAGGGGATCCCAGCCTGATTTTAAATTATCGTCCAATATCCAATTATCGTCCAATATATTTTACTAGTTATGTCAAAGATTTTAGAAAAGGTTGTAGCTGAACAATTAATGAAAAGTAATAATCTCTTTTACCAACATCAATTTGGTTTTAGACCACAGCATTCCACAGAAATGGCAATTTGCTATTTGGAAAAGGCTAGGCATTCTTTGGATCAGGGACATGTGTTGGGAGCAGTGTTCATAGACCAAAAAAAGGCATTTGATACAGTTAACCACACAATTTGTTTATCTAAATTAAGTGCTTTTAGTAAACATTCAGTAGAGTGGTTTACCTCATATTTAAATCTAAGAGCAGTGTGTAAAAATTGAGGATACAAAATCATTGTTGAGAAACAAAATGGACTTACCTCAAGGTTCAATCTTAGGCCCATTGCTTTTTAGTTTGTTTATAAATGATTTGCCATGTTGTTGTCCAGATGTTGAATGCCAGCTTTATGCCAGTGATACAGTAATTTATACAGCTGCTTCATTTTTTTGGGTGTTGTTTTAGATCACAACTTTGCCATAAAAAAAGCTTTAAAAAATTGTTTTAAACTTATTAGACAATATATCACAATTGAGGCAGCTCATCTTTTTATGCATGCAATGATCTTGTCCCACATTTTGTACTGTATTACAAGTGACTGCATAACTAAAAACTTGAGATGTATAATAGGGCTCTAAAAATAATGAATAAAAAGCCATATGCTTAGTTTTACAAATTTAAAAATTTAGTTGGTATCTTAAATTTAAAATAGTAAAATTAAATTTAGTATCTCATTAACTGCTTCAATGGTACTTTATCTCAGTAGTGTGCACTAGGCAGTGTTAATTTATCACTGGCATTTTGATGTGTACTATTACATAAAACTTTCATTTATGTATGACTGACAAATATGAAACACATTAAGTATTAGTTTGTTTCTGTTAAAACTATGTAATCCAAATGGATGGAAAATTGTAATGTAATTCAAATACATAAAACTTAGATTTAGATCAAAATATATTTTTTAAAGTGTATACAATTAAAAATGGAAAGTGCCACAGGCATAGACGAGATCGGTACCGAGATGTTTAAAAATGGAGGGCAGGAGCTAATAATGCAAGGACTTTCCTATCTGGTCAACGCCTATTGGATGGATGCAAAAGTTCCTGAAGACTGGAAGAAAGGGGTGGTTGTCTGCCTGCCTATGAAAGGCCGAATGTAACAAGTGGTGTGGCATCACTCTATTCTCAGTGCCTGGGAAGGATCTTTGGTCTGTCCTGCTCCGACGGTTGCACCGAGCAGTTGACGTGCAATTGCGTGAAGAGCAATTCCGGAGTGGTCGATCTTGCACAAAGTAAATCTTTGTTCTCAGAACAATCATCAAACAAAGCTTTGAGTTCCAGCAATGTCTTTCAGTCAATTTGGACTTTGTGAAAGCTTTTGATAGCTTCCACCGCAAAACCCTTTGGTGTATCGCCTGCTCGTATGGCATCCCTGACCACTATGTGAAGCTGTTCTGCAGTCTGTACCAGAATTCAATCTGATGAAAACATCCGAACAGATGACAGAGTGACAGAATCATTCGACATCGAAACCGGAGTCAGACAGGGATCCATTTCTGCTTGTGATAATTTCATCATGGGACGAGCTGTGAACCAGGCAGACTTTGGATTATCATGGACGGACAGGCGTCGACTTGCAGACTTCAACTTCGCCGGCGATATCGTCCTCATCAGCCGAATGCAGAAAATCCTTGGTGATGTAACCGGAAGCCTGCAAGAAGAGGCCTCAAGAGATGGATTGCGATTTAACACCTAGAAGACCAACATTATACCCACTGGATAAGCATGTTCAAACGTACCAGTCTGCATTGGGCAACTACCAATTGAAGAAGTCGACAGCTTCATCTATCTGGAAAGTATCATGGCTAGTGATGGGGACACGGAACGCAATGTAGTTTCTCGAATCGGAAAGGCTTTCGCAGATTATCAGCAGCTCCGCCCCATTTGATGCAATGATACCATTGGCCTAAAGATTAAGCTTTGACTCTACAACTCCATCATCATCTCGATGGCGACATATGCATGCAAAACTTGGAAAATTACAGCAAGTATTACGTCGACTCAGTGTTTTTCACCAACGCTGTCTTGCCACATTCTACGAATATCGCACCGCAATCGTGTTACAAACAACAAAGTTTACTGCTAAGCATCATCACAGGCCCCTGCGGACACAGCCACTGAACGCCAGTTCTAGGCCATATTCTATGAAAACCGTCAATGCACTTACCAAGGACAGCCATGACGTGGATGCCCAGGCAAGGAAAGCAGAAGCGAGGCCGCCGAAGATCACCTGGCACTGCACATCCATTCAAGATTTGCAAGCTGTCGGTCTATCATGGGATAAGGCTGAAACTGTCACAATGGATCGAGCCCAATGTGCTGTATGACACAGGCGGAACTAAGTCTAAAATTCTAAGTCTTAAATGCCTTCTGTTTTCCCAAATAAACAATGATAGCAGTGAAATGGAAGTATTTTATCTTACAGTAATATAGCACAATGAAAGCATTTCCATGCAATGAAAGTGTAGAGGCCACGTTATGAGTTGTCAGTTTTATGAATGGTTTGAGCGTGATATAGCTCTATTGTGAGGCCGCTGTAAGCAAGAGAGCTGCTCAGAAATCCATGTTTTAAGACCGATGCTTAAGCTTCGGCAGGATTTGTAATCAATGCATCAGGAAAATGAGAGAATTATTACACCCCTACTCAACAAACAATGCAGAGAAGCGAAACCGCATGACGAGACTGTGCGAGTAATAGTGATGGCGGTTCATCACTCTATTTGCATTCACCCAAAGGGTTTTAAAACACAAATGTGATTATAACGGATGCTAAGCGCCTGATTATACTGAACATATCAAGGATTGAGTATGATGACATGTTCAGAGAACTTAGCTATTAAAAATAGGTTTAAAGCCAAAATATGTAATTTTCTGCCGCTAGAGGTCGTTTTTTTCAACAAAAAGGCGTGGTTTGATGAAGCCTGGATTTGGCGGAGCTTTTATTCTGCCGCAGACGAGCGCTTCTGCTTCTTCTGCTTATGCGTATGTGGCGGAACGTAGCTCTGTTTTATCATATTACACACATTTGACTGTGCGTTCGCTTGGCGCTACTATGAGACTCTTGTTCACACTGCAGTGAGCTAGATCATATTAGGCATGGTAAAACATGGTACTCGCGGTAAATCAAGAACTCCAGATTTAAACAATAAGACTAACTGTGTTGAGCTGTAGAACAATGATACGTTTTCTGTCCATGAATGATCCAAACAATTGCTCACCTAATAAAACAAATCATATATTAAAGCGTCTTTGGTGTTTCCATGGTTTCTACAAAATAAAACCAAGGGTAAATCAAGGGTAGGTGACGCATGCACATGGCCCGTGTCCTGGTTAAAATTGATGATTTCTCTAGATCTAAACATTCTTGGAAACATGTGGAATAATGTAAGTGTCACATGTCTGTCTGTCTTTATGTTGTGTTTTGATTCAGTCACATGTTCCTTTGTTCATTTTCCTGCCACTCCTGTGTTCCCATGGTTACCCTCATTAGTTAATTTGTCCCAGCTGTGTCTTGTTAATTAGTTATACCATTCACCTTGTTATTCTCATTTGCCTGCTGTCCTTCAGCCCCTCTGCTCTGCCCGCATGCTGTGTGGACCCGCCCCGTGTCCTCAGTCCGTCAGCTCCAGCCAGTGCAGAGGATCCCCTGTAGTCGCCGCCAGTCTCTGCTCCCTGCACTCCACCGCGGCCCGTCGACACTTCGGCTACGCCCTGGTTCCTCCCTCCCTCTGCTCCACCGGAAACCTTAGGCCATACGGCTTCTCCGGGCTCCCTCGTCTCTCTGGCTCCGCCTTGGTCAGTCGTCGACCTACCTACACCTTCGGCTTCGTCTGGCTCCACCTTCCCTTCAGCTTCACCTTTGTCCTCAGTCACACTGACTCAGCCTCTATCCTGTGATCATCTGGCTCCACCTCGGACGCTCGTCGCCACGGCTTCACCTCGGTCTCCAGGGCCTCCAATCTTGTGCGGGCTCATCGACCCAACAGCTCCTCCAGTGGCTCTATCATCGTTGCTGGTATCCTCGTCGGTCGTCCCCAGGGTGTGTTCCATCAAGTCATCGACACCATGGCTCCTCCCTCCTCCGACTCCACCCTGGAGCCTTGTCTTGGCTGGTCCCTGGCATTACAATTGGCTTCTCCTGCTCCAGGCTCCTCACTGGCTCCTCCCTCCATCCACTCCCACTTGGACTATATTAAGTTCCACAGACTTTTTTTTTTTTGCTCCACGCCCTCCTCCAGAGCCCCCACCATCCCTACTTAGTTGTTCTTGTTATACAGCGCGAGGATGTGTCTTCCCGGGAGGGGGCGATATGTCACATGTCTGTCTTTTATGTTGTGTTTTGATTCAGTCACATGTTCCTTTGTTTATTTTCCTGCCACTCCTGTGTTCCTATGGTTACCCTCATTAGTTCATTTGTCCCAGCTGTGTCTTATTAATTAGTTATAACATTCACCTTGTCATTCTCATTTGCTTTGTGTACTTAAGCCCTCAGTTCTCCCTCAGTGTTTGTCAGTCGTCATCAACGTTAACTGGTGTGTTTCCTGCATGTATCCCAAGTTTTTGTCATTAAAGTTTATTCCAGTTCTCCAGCGTCTTTTAGAGTTTCAATCACCATAGTTTATGACCGTAAGCACACAAGTCAACAAAATATAACATTGTTCTAGTGGTTTTTGGATATTTTAATCCAAAAATCTTATTGTGCCTTTAACTGCTTATATCTACAAGTTTTGATCCAGAGATTCTGTATAACAGTGGAAAATTCCATCAAGGTGGGAAAGTGTTGTGTCATAAATTACAGAAAATTCTGTCAATGGCAGAGAAAGAGTTAAGCTATTTGTCAGTACGGTTCCACAACTTGAATAAGCACAATTGAAGAGTTCAGATGCAAAAGCCTCTAAAAGACACTTTGGTCAAAAATGAGATGACGATACTGAGTGATACTATAAGTTCATAAAATACTTTCACTTCAAAACCACTAAATCCCAGCCTCAGCCCATTCAGAAGTACCGGTACTTAGGTAGAAACCTATACATAGGAGCCTGACAAAAATGCTTATTTTAAAGAAAAACGTCAGAAGGACTTAGAGGCTTTTGCATCTGAAGTCTTCAACTGAATAAAACAGTGCATTTATATAAATGCTGCACATCATGCTGAACCACTGACGGCTGTCAACGGCACAAACAGAGGATCACAGCACAGAAATAAAGCTGTTACAGTTCTTCACAGAGACTGTCACCATCTGCTTAACACACTTCATTCTCTGCTGGAGGAACAGAGTCTAAAGTTGTAGGAAACACAGAGCTTTTGCCCCACATAAACACCAGAATTCCTCATCAGCGACTGCAGAGAAAACCTTCAGATTGAGCGACATGAAGGTTGAGCTGTGACCTGTTTACTGCTGAGTGATATAGTGCTTCGATCTTTTTCACAGATCCATTATTTACACACTCAGCCCTGAACACACACACGTCAATGCATTTGACAATGGACAACACTCATCTCACTATCACTTCAACAAATTATGGTCACACTTTAGTTTAGTATCCAATTCTCACTATTAACTAACCATTAACTATGACTTTTGCTACAATAAACTCCTAATGGCTTATTAATAGTTAGTAAGGTAGTTGTTAAATTTAGGTATTGTGTAGGATTAAGGGTGTAGAATATGATCATGCAGTATATAGCATTAATATAAGCTTTATAAGTACTAATAAACAGCCAATATCCTAGTATTATTCATGATAATAAGCAATTAAAGCTGCAAGCAGCGATGAAAGGGCCCATGTACCCGGTGGCCTCAGGAAAACAGTGAATAGTGGGCGACATGCATTTAAGCGGGTACAATTTTGAGAAAAATAGCAGTCATTTTAATGTGCCACACTTCCTGTGGCCAGCAGGTGGCGCTTTGACTATAACTGAATATTGGCATGTAGATGTCAGGCCAGGACTCTAATAAAATGTGAAGTTTGTGGCAGATTGGACATTGTATGCCTGAGTTACAACAACTTCCTGTTTCATGGTCAAACATAGAATTTTGTGAGGCCACTAATTATGAAACCCATATCAGATTATTCAATAACATTTTCACCACTTCTGACGCATGTGCAAAGTTTCATTTTTCGAGCATGTTTAGGCCCTCAAAAATGCAATTCATTTCAGAGAAGAATAATAATAGACAAATCAATTCCAAAAGGGTTCTCACACAATCAGTGCACGGGCCCTAACTAGTTCATAGTGAGAATTGGACCCTAAAATAAAGTGTTACCCAAATTATGATTTAAATTGTGTGATACAGTTGAAAAGGCCAAAACCTCTGAGGTTGGACTGGCCAAAATCACAATTTTACAGACATGAAATGAGTTTAAAACCAGCTACTTTTCATGCTAAAATCATTTTAGCTTAGATTATAGTTTGCACCATTGTGGAAAGGGTTAGTGTTTTGTATTCTGAGATGATTTCTGTGATATATTTGTCCAAATGGGCTTCACATATGTTTTTCCCCTATAAATAATAGTAGATTCACGATATAAAACTGCATCCTCCAGCAGAAGTGGATGGGCTGTAAACTTTGATCTGAACGAGGACTCATCATGTGTGCTGAGACATGAGCCATTATCATTACAGAACATCAATAGACTAATGGAGGGTGTGTTTATTTAAGGCCTTCAAACACTTTCTTCCATTAGCGATCCTGTATTGGAAGCGAGATAGGATTTTCTTTATTGCTTATCGAATTGTACATTACATCCTCCTCCGACTTATTTGTGAGGTATGAGTGGGATTCGCCAGATAACTGTAATGTGATCTTATCACAATGCTTGGCTAGGGTTTGATGCATATTGGAATTTTAGTGTGTGTCTTGCAATATACCAAGTATCCCAATAACTCTGATTTATTACGCTTTTTCAGTTGTTTTCTTTTTTTCAAAGTTCCTCCATGTGCCGGTGCAAACGCTTGCTCAAATACTTATCTTTAGGGCACGTTTACATGACAACAATGTACTAAAAACTGAAATGTTTTTCCTTGGCATTTTTCATGTACAGATGACAACGTTGTCAAAACAATCCTCATTCCGCGGATCTGCGAAAACGATGCATGTGAGGCCAGTAGTTGGCGAAGTTACTTTGTAAAGAAACACTACATGCCTATAACGGGATAGTTCTCACAAATTCATGTCTTTGTTGTTTACATGGGGACAATAATGGTATCGGTTTCAAAAGCTTGCATTTTCAGGGGCCAAAACACATTAAAAAGGTTTTCGATTTTAGTTGAAAACGGTGCAGTGTAAACAGCCCCTAAATCTACAGAAGTCATTTTCTCAACCCTGTTCCCCAGCACTGAGCATAGTGTATGATTCTGTTTGAATTTGCTCCGTGGTCCAGTTCTGATGCTCACGCACCCTCTTTTGACGCTTGGGGCGGTGGACAGGGGTCAGCATGGGCTATTCAGCCCTATACGCAACAAACTGCGATGCACTGTATATTCTGACACCTTTCTATCAGAACCACCATTAACTTCTTGAGCAATTTGAGCTACAGTAGCTCGTCTGTTTGACCGGACCACACGGGCCAGCCTTCGCTCCCCACGTGCATCAATGAGCCTTGGACGCCCATGACCCTGTTGCCGGTTCACCACTGTTCCTTCCTTGGACCACTTTTGATAGATACTGACCACTGCAGACCGGGAACACCCCACAAGAGCTGCAGTTTTGGAGATGCTCTGACCCAGTCGTCTAGCCATCACAATTTGGCCCTTGTCAAACTCGCTCAAATCCTTACGCTTGCCCATGTTTCCTGCTTCTAACACATCAACTTTGAGGACAAAATGTTCACTTGCTGCCTAATATATCCCACCCACTAACAGGAGCCGTGATGAAGAGACAATCAGTGTTATTCACTTCACCTGTCATAATGTGATAATGTTAATGTCATAATGTTATGCCTGATTCGGTGTCGATACCAGTACAGTATACAAACTAGTAATATACTGTAGTAATTTACCCAGTAGAGCTAAAAGTCAACATATGGGTTTTCCTCCTCAAGCACAATGAAGTCCATTTTGTCATTTCATATACACTCACCTAAAGGATTATTAGGAACACCTGTTCAATTTCTCGTTAATGCGATTATCTAATCAACCAATCACATGGCAGTTGCTTCAATGCATTTAGGGGTGTGGTCCTGGTTAAGACAATCTCCTGAACTCCAAACTGGATGTCAGAATGGGAAAGAAAGGTGATTTAAGCAATTTTGAGCGTGGCATGGTTGTTGGTGCCAGACGGGCCGGTCTAAGTATTTCACAATCTGCTCAGTTACTGGGATTTTCTCACGCACAACCATTTCTAGGGTTTACAAAGAATGGTGTGAAAAGGGAAAAACATCCAGTATGCGGCAGTCCTGTGGGCGAAAATGTCTTGTTGATGCTAGAGGTCAGAGGAGAATGGGCTGACTGATTCAAGCTGATAGAAGAGCAACTTTTACTGAAATAACCACTCGTTACAACCGAGGTATGCAGCAAAGCATTTGTGAAGCCACAACACACACAACCTTGAGGCGGATGGGCTACAACAGCAGAAGACCCCACCGGTACCACTCATCTCCACTACAAATAGGAAAAAGAGGCTAAAATTTGCACGAGCTCACCAAAATTGGACAGTTGAAGACTGGAAAAATGTTGCCTGGTCTGATGAGTCTCGATTTCTGTTGAGACATTCAGATGGTAGAGTCAGAATTTGGCATAAACAGAATGAGAACATGGATCCATCATGCCTTGTTACCACTGTGCAGGCTGGTGGTGGTGGTGGTGTAATAATGGTGTGGGGATGTTTTACACTTTAGGCCCCTTAGTGCCAATTGGGCATCGTTTAAATGCCACGGCCTATCTGAGCATTGTTTCTGACCATGTCCATCCCTTTATGACCACCATGTACCCATTCTCTGATGGCTACTTCCAGCAGGATAATGCACCATGTCACAAAGCTCAAATAATTTCAAATTGGTTTCTTGAACATGACAGTGAGTTCACTGTACTAAAATGGCCCCCACAGTCACCAGATCTCAACCCAATAGAGCATCTTTGGGATGTGGTGGAACGGAAGCTTCCTGCCCTGGATGTGCATCCCACAAATCTCCATCAACTGCAAGATGCTATCCTATCAATATGGGCCAACATTTCTAAAGAATGCTTTCAGCACCTTGTTGAATCAATGCCACATAGAATTAAGGCAGTTCTGAAGGCAAAAGGGGGTCAAACACAGTATTAGTATGGTGCTCCTAATAATCCTTTAAGTGAGTGTATAACAATGATGTGTCAGACACTTGCACCAGTAACAAATCATAAAGCAGCATGATAGACTACATCCAGTTTTTTTTTCTTCAAAATATTAAAAGGCATATATATATATATATATATATATATATATATATATATATATATATATATATATATATTATATTATATTATATCACCATAGTCCAATACTGACAAAAGGTACTTTCCACTAATCGATATCGAGCAAACAAAGGAAAAACTTTTTTTTTTTAAATGAAAATAAAAGCCTAACCGTTGTCTCAATTTTTGTAAGGCTATTTAAAAGTCAGTTTATCATTAAGCCAGATACCAAGATATTTGTAGGATGTAACCCTCAAGCATCAAGTATTTAAAATTTAAATAAATGAAAAAGAACAACAGCATGCATTTTTTTCTTTTTCTGTCAATTAAAGTGTTGCACAACTGATTAATTAATGTTTTATTTTAAGTATATTTCTGTTATCATTTGTAGAATTACTTTTATTTTACAGTGAAAACCCTTGAGTTTCTCTGTGTAGAGCTGCTTATAGCTGAACTGAACTTGCTTCATAACTGATAAAACATCGACACACTGAACTGAAATTAAACTGAATTGAAACAACACTGAACTGAACTGAGCTGAATGATGATGTTATTTTCTTCTGTAGAGCTGCTGTACAGCTGAAATTGAATTTGTTTCATAATTGATGAATTTTACATCATTAACACTATTGTAGTTAATAGCAGGCAAACAGGATGGCATCCACAATGTGTGGAAAAGTTTCAGTTCAATGGGATCAGGTTTCTGTGAACAACAAAGCAATGCTTTTTAAACAGAATCCAGCTCCTTTCTTCACACTGCAACGCAGCCCAGAACAACCGGTGGAAGACGTCGCTGCTCGGACTCATGTGACCAAGGCGAGCGTAAATAACACTTTACCAAACCTCTTTCCAGTGACCTTGGCATTAGTGTGTATTTTCACTTTATGAGTTTCTACTCTGCATTAAATTTAACAGTATTTTACTGTAAAATTACATTAAATGTAAGTTTAGATCTATTACAGTCATTCACAGTATATAGAACAGAAACTATGTTAACCAGTTAACTGTTTTTAACTGTAGCATTTTTACAGTCTTTTACCGTTAAAATCCCGTTAATTTTTGTGTCTTCCTTGTGTTGCAGTCAAGACCACCTAAAGCGAGACCAAGACCAGAGTGTGTTGAGACCAGGACAAGACCAAGACCAGATCAGCACTCCTCAAAATCTTCTAAAAGATCCATATCTACTGTCTGAGAAATGTCTTCTATTTAATCAATAAGTACAATTAGAATAATAAGGTACAATAAATACATAATAATAACAAATAATAAGTTATGTTATGGATTTGTTTGCAACTATTTTCATTGCTGAAATAGCAAAAACTTGTGTCTAAAATGTACATGACAGGTTATATTAGATTTTACATTTGGCAGAAGCTTTTATCCAAAGCGACTTACATCGCATTCAAGGTACACATTTTTACATTTTGTCAGTTCTTACTTTCCCTGGGAATCGAACCCATGACCTTGGCATTGCTACAAGTTTCACAGACAAGGTTTAAGTTAGTCACAGTTTGAGCTGTTTTAACTGAAAGCATATCTTAAAATATGTCAGTGCCATTGTCTCGTCTCGAGATGTACACCAGTAATGTTTTTGTTTTTTTCCGAAGCCATGTTTATAAAAACTACTTAACCCATAAGAACCTGGACCAATTTCTCCTTATAGGAAAATTATGGGGTCTGAAAATGGTTGCGTGACATGTTGTCAGCCACCATGGGACACATTGTGTTATTTTCCCAAGTAAGCACGATTTCCTGGCATTTGATGCAGACCCATGCGCAGATCAATACCAATCAATATTTCCATTTCTTTAAGAGTGCTGATAACATTCTTCTGAGTACACAAAAAAATTATTGAATCAGCTAAATAATTGAGCAGCTCATTAACATTTTTCTTAATGTGACAAAAAATACGTCACATCAAAATTCCACCTACTGTTTTAAGGTTAACAGCCTGATGTGACATATATGTCACCACAATATTTTCATAACTTTTATATCAATTTGTTCGAGAAATGTTAAAATCAGGTTAAGTGTAATCTATGATATGTTATTAAAACATTAGAATTGTTGCATGGGTTGAAACAGACCTTTATTAACAAAAACAAGCTTTTTAAAAAACTGCTGACACTGCAACATGTGCCAACCAGACAGGCCACCATTTTGGAAATATTGCCATGGCCACGAAAAATGCACACATTGTCACATGATTGAACCTGGGTGTTCTTTATGTCACTTCGGGACTTCCTGAGTTGAAATGGAGGGATAATGCTTTAAAAAGACCTTTCCAGATAATCACCAGTGTTTGTGACACCCGCTGCCACATGTCTGTCTGTTTAGTTGCAGTTTCAGTTGTTTTCATCCTGTCACATGTTCCTTTGTCTTAGTTTCCCGCCACTTGCCAGTTTCCTAGGTTACCCTTGATAGTTAAGTTCTGTTCAGCTGTGTCTAGTTAATCATCTTGTTTCAGTTTCATCTCGTTCCTCGCCCTTTGTCCGGTCACCGTTCCGCTGTTGTGCTATTGTGCCGGCCATTATTAAACGTTTGAAACCTAGTTTAACTGTATTCGTTTTCCTGCCTGCACTACACCGTGACACCCGCGTCACTGCGGGTTCTTTGAACTAATGCCTAACCTAACTAATTTTAAGGAAATTAAACTGAATGTGGAGGATTTGAACTGTGACGATGATTGACGGCAGTTTAAACGTTCACGGGATGCATGCAACTAAGCGACAGAGTCCGTTAAAGATGACGAAGTAGTATGTCCCAAAGCTTGCATACTCTTTTGCTACACACAAAGTATGTAATTTTTCTTCACAACAATAGTATAAGTAGGCGAATTGAGACTCAGCATGTGTTAATTAGTTTCCATGATTACTAATTGGCTTTGCACCTGGTGATGATTTTGTTCATTGGTTTGCTTCAGTGTATTTAAGGCCCTATCCACACGAACATGGGTATTTTCAAAACCGCAGCCTTTTCTATGCGGTTTGGCCGTTCGTCCATTTCTGATTGGCCAACGTGACTTTACGGTTAGGGTTATATTGCCACCTGATGGTTTGGCATGCTCTTGACAGCGCTTCATTGCGTGTTTGTGCGTTTTCATGTAGACGTGATTTATTTTTATTTTTTTAACCGGGGGAGGAAAAACTCAGTTTATAAAAATACCCATGTACATGTGAACTAGGCCTAAGCTCTGTGTTCATTTCAGTTCATTTCAGTCCGTTGTCATCACATTTAACGTTGTTGATTCTGTTCCTGCCTGTGGTTTTGAGTTTTGTGTAAATAAAGTAAAGCTGCTACATTTAGATCCTTTTCATCCTTCTTACTTTCAGAAGCTGACACAAGTAGGTCTACTTTTTTGCAATCATATCTCGAATTTGTGGGCATTTATATGAATTTTGGGCATTTTACTTTTTTGACACAATCCTACATTAATTTTGATACCGACACAACAGTAACAAAAGACATTATGGTAACACTTTACATTAAGGTTCCCTTTGTAAAGGGTTTATAAAGGTATTTGTTAATGACTAATAACTCATTTACAAATGCATTATAGATCGTTGATACAGTTATAACAGCATGAATAAAATGGACAACTTAAACACAATACCTGCTAAATAGTGAGCCATTTTTAACTCCATATAAATGTTTAATAAATGTATTCACACTTATTTAAATCAAAACCAGAAGATGCTGCAAAAATAGTGACTGAATGTTGCTGTACTGTATTTGTGGTTTTCTCAGTATCTCATAATTGCCACTTTTCTTACTATGTTGCTTACCCATGATACTCTGCACAAAGGTCATGATGCCTATCCACAGCAATGTACTGTACATAAACTGACTTCTTGCTTATCAAGATAAAATTCAAAATAAAAAAAAACAAAAAAACATAAGAGCATAACTGATGAATAATGTAAGACCGAACAAATGCGGTTGAGACCAAGACTTAAGACCGGTCTTGAGTACTACAATACTAGTTAGCAAACTCCCTCCAATTTATATTATTGTTATTTATTTAACAGTCATCCCTGATTTTACTTTACTGTCAAGGTGAAACTCCTTGGCTCATGCCCCGCAAACAAAAACTTATGTGACTCTCTTACACTCACCTTAAGTGACCACAACTTACAATATTGTTTTGATGCCACCTGAGAGACCCACTTAATTCTGAAACTGCTAAATTAGTGGTGCCCCGTGTGAGACCAAATATTACATTATTATTTTCCTGTTTATAACTATAAAACTGCTTGTAAGAAGCACTATACACCGATCAGGCATAACATTATGACAGGTGAAGTGAATAACACTGATTATCTCTTCATCACGGCTCCTGTTAGTGGGTGGGATATATTAGGCAGCAAGTGAACATTTTGTCCTCAAAGTTGATGTGTTAGAAGCAGGAAAAATGGGCAAGCGTAAGGATTTGAGCGAGTTTGACAAGGGCCAAATTGTGATGGCTAGACGACTGGGTCAGAGCATCTCCAAAACTGCAGCTCTTGTGGGGTGTTATTTCCTGTGAATGTGTGACATCTGATTCATTAGCTGCATTAGTTAAATAACTAGATGAATAACACATTTATAATTTGTTAAAACGGTGTAACCCAATAAATGGAAATTGTATGACTTTGTTATGAATGTTATGACTTTTGTTTATGTTTACCTTGTTGAGACTCCAAACCCTGAAAAGACACATTCAATATTTACAAATGTGAGATATCTATATTTAAAAGCACTGCACTGCAAAAAGTGTCAAAAAAGCCAAAAATAAAATATAATATAATACATATCTGTTATCATTTAGTTATGCAGTAGCATCCTGTATAATTCCCCTGAAATGAGAAAGATGTCTGGACAAGCTGCTGAATTATTGAAAATGAATGCACAGCAGGGCAGAGGTGTGGCAGAAACATCGGCATTCATTTTCAGTTCATTAATTCAGCCGTCGAGACACAATTATCCCACCTATTTCACACTTAACAAATATAAATGTTACTCTCAAGAAATGTTACGTTGATGTCACCAGCGTATTCGGATCCCAATACGTTGGTGACGGTGGCGTTGACGTAGCGACTCCGTTCCCTCCTTCAGGAAACGAGGGTTATATACGTAACCAAGACCCCATACGTTTCGCCCTCATAGGGCTCTACTGTCTAACATAACTGATTAAGTATCTTGCATAGAAACAACCCAAGCCACTGTAACCCGTCTGAATCAAGTGTGCTGAAGACACTCAGGGCACTATTTTATTGATCAGGGGTGCTTTTCCCGTACAACAACGTTGCTCACTGCTAAACTACCATAGTACGTTGCATTGTTGAAGAAATCAACTAGCTAGTCACAACTGATTCCCGAAACCGTATTGTCAGAAATCTGTTGTTCAACCACATTGGTTAATGATGTCATGCGGGTGGTGGAGTAATAACTTCCTTTAATGAGTTAGTTTGATATCGAATTCATGCTAGATTTTTTGCTATAAATTATGGGCATGGCATCTGAGGACTAATTCTCATTTTTCTCAGTTATTTTGCTTTATTTCCAAATTTAAATACTACAGCACGTACACACATGTGCACTCTTCAAAAAAGCTTTAAATCTCTTGACAAACTAAAAGACATAAATAACATTTGTATGTATTCTAAATAAAAGATAGATTGACGCAGATGCACTTAGGGTGTGTCCAAATCCACTTTTGCTAATTTAACAAGGGGAAAACGTAACATGCAATACACCAATCAGAGTCTCATCTCCCATTCCCTTTAAAAGCCAGTTGTGCTCGCACCATGGAGGATTCACTCTTTACATGTGAGCGGAAAGACTGAATGCTTCTCCAGAGAGGAATACTTTTATTTTTAATATTTGGCATGTGTGTGCTGCTGTGTCTAATAATGAGTGTACACGTGTTGTGCACCACCTATAGGCTCATATTACTAACACACCCTTTAAATAACACAAAAATACTGCGCTATTGGCTTTAGAGCAGGTTTGTGTTGGTCAATGGCACAGTCATTTTCAGTTCCTCAAAATAGCAACGCTCCAACAATGCTCCTGAACACACCTGGTTTTCAGACCAGACGCCGATGGGTGAAGAGATGCGCCTGTGCATTTGATATTTAAACAACGTGGAGCTGGACGTGACAATGAGAACTGTGTCGGGCTGAAACTAGCAAAAAAACACTTGTGTCGCGTCTGGCGTCGCATTGCACCGGGTGTATGATAGGGCCCTTGGAGTTACTCAATGGCAGTGCAGTTATAGAATATAAATCAACAGCCTTTCACCATCAACCAATCAGAATCAAGAATTTAATGTAGAATGTAATTTACAAAACTGAGAATATATCTGTGCTTGACCAAAATTATAGACATCACAGACCAACTGCTTACGAATAAACCAGATGCAAACATTCTGAAATGCACTAGTAAGACTAGATCTCCTCAAGGAGTACTGTAATAACAAAAGTCAATATGTGTGAGTAACTAACAGCCCGAGCTAGAACTCAAAGCTCACAGCCAGAATGGAGCCAGTAGCTGCTAAAACATGACATGATATAAAGGAAAAGGACCATTCATCAAAGGGTGAAGAGTCTGAATATCTCATGGTAGAGGATGAGGTGGTACTATAACATTATTCAAAAATCTCCTTTTCAAATTAAAAGCACTATATTAGGATAAGGAGGCAGCTTGAATTGGTTCAGTTGTGCTAAAATAATGTTATAATACTGATGAAAGAGCTTACTGTACAAGACTCGACACTCAGGAGCTTGTGAAGCAATGAAACTCAGCATGTGAAAACCACAGACACAGATGCCCAGTAGGACAGTGGATTCAGTGAAGACCTTACTGCATGCTCAGGGGCAAACACAACAAGACAATCACAACTTCATTAATCAATCAACAAAATTCACCTAATTAAGCACTAATTACGGACCTAGGCACCCGGCCAGCACCAAACTAACAGTGTAAGAGCAGCTGTCCTACCTCAGCGAGGTCCGGCCTCAGGTCAGTGCCGCTGTGGTCGGATGGATCCATCTCCTGCCGATGAACTGGTGTTTACAGGCGCTGGTCCGCTGTGCTCACGCTCCAGTCAAAAGGCCAGGCTCTGTGGATTCTGGGTATGAAGGGCAGAAGGTCAAGTTTTCAAAGATACACTGTATTGCCAAAACTATTGGGACACCCCTCCAAATAATTGAATTCAGGTGTTCAATCACTTCCATGGCCACAGGTGTATAAAATCAAGCACTAGGCATGCAGACGCTTCTACAAACATTTGTGAAAGAATGGGTCTCTCTCAGGAGCTCAGTGAATTCAAGTGTGGTACTGTGATAGGTTGCCATCTGTGCAATAAGTCCATTCGTGAAATTTCCTCACCACTAAATATTCCATGCTCAACTGTCAGTGGTATTATAACAAAGTGGAAGCAATTGGGAACAGCAGCAACTCAGCCACGATGCTTCATTACTGGATGAATCAGCGTTTTTGTACAAATCTCTTCAGTGAATGATTCAATGACTCACTCATAAAGACTTCACTTGTTTCATTATTGGATGAATCAGCGTTTTTGAACAAATCTCTTGAATGATCAATTTCCATCATAACCAAAGAGAAACATGTTTGGAAAACTCATTTGTTCTTTAAAATGCTTGGCGTGATGGTAATGAAAGTACTAATGCAGACAGCCATTCTATGTATGCTGTAAAAAAAAATTACAAATGAGTTACCTGTCGCTCAACTTTCACTCCACTGCTTAGTCAATCAGAGCAAACTGCATTATAGTTAAAACAGGGAACTATACGCTTCAGCAAATATACAGCAGAGTAAAATAACAGTCGCAAGAACTACATTTAAAGTCTTCACAATATTAATAAAGATTTCATCTATTCACTGTGAATTATTACACACAGACACTTAAACAGGCACTGAAACTTCTCTCACTCACATTCTAGCTTGTTCTCCAGCAGCAGTTTCGGCCTCCGTCTCTCTGCTGATGGCCGTTTCTATGACAACAGACAGAAGACAGCATGAGACACGAGTACAGCACATTGTGTAGGTGATCATTTAGGAAAAGTCTCAGACCTAGAGGGAAAACTGCAGTGTGTCGAGTTTCAAATAAGTTTAAGAACAAGATGTGAAATGATTTCAGTTTGATGAGATAATGTTCAATCTGTTCATAAGTGCAGGGTATAAAATATCTTCTAGGGTGACCTTTCCCATCATATTTTGCAGTTATATGCTGAAACATGGTAATAAAATGTTGTGTGTATGAGAGTATAATCAGTATTCTCTTCACCCTTCCAACTTTGGTTCTGGTGGCTCTTCAACACAGCTGAGGCAATGATACGCGTCTTTCTGCCTGAAAAACAAAAGCAATCAAAGGTATTATGCCCAGTCATGCCCTCATGATTAATAAAATTGTTGTTTAAGACAACCCTGAAATCATTTGCACTGTATGCGATTATTCCTTCTGGAATTTACATTTTCTTTTATTTGAGACTCATCCTAATGTAAAATCAGCTCTTAGATGTCATTGACAAATGTGAACCTGGACCACAAAACCAGTAATAAGGGTCAATTTTCTCAAGTTGAGATTTATATATCACCTGAAAGCTGAATAAATAATACATTTGCATTGATGCATGGTTTGTTAGGATTGGACAATATTTGTTCGAGATACAACTATTAAAAATTTGGAATCTGTCTAAATATTGATTTTTATTTTTTTAAGTTGTCCAAATGAAGTCCTTAGCAATACATATTACTACTAATAATAAATTTTTTATATATTTACGGTAGGAAATTTACGAAATATCTTCATGGAACATGATCTTTACTTAATATCCTAGTGATTTTTGGCATAAAAGAAAAATTGATCATTTTGACCCATACAATGTATTGTTGGCTATTGCCACAAATGAGACGCATTACTGATTTTGTGCTCCAGGGTCTTTCTTAATGACTGTATTTCCTTTATGTAACACAAAAGCAGATGTTTAGCAGAAACTACATTCTAACCAATCATGTCAGCGAGTGAAGGATCTCTGAGCTGGAGCAAGTGAGTGGAGGCAGAGCTCATTTGCATATTCATAGAACCACGTATACTAAATGAAGGGTGTAGAGTTACATTCAAGCTATTTTCAAGCTAAAGATAAGTTTCAAGGGATAAAATTACTGACTACGGGGGACTTTAACTCTTTCCCTGCCATTGGTGGAAATTTCCAGCTTTCCATGTTTTCACTGTTATACGGTAGGGGGAGCTATTACGCATCTCCTGAAAGAGGACATAATCTCCTGATCAAAACACAGACGAAGAAGAATCAGAAAAAAGCAACTCCACAAGTTACAGATATTGCACAAATCCTTCAGATTGGTCAGCTGAATCCTTCATCTGAAACTCACGCAAGAACTGGCGTCTCTGTCTTTCTGTCTTGTTTGTTTCTCATTGCTATTATCATATATTATGTTATTGTTTGCTTTAAGTTATGTCAAGTGTGAACTTAACCTTCTCATTCACACACAGATGACTGCTGGTCGGAAGCGATAGTACAACTATAACAGAAGTCTTCAACCCTGCTCCTGGGGACCCACTGTCCTGCAAAGTTTATTTCCAACAAACTTCAGCATAACTGCCTGTGTATTTTTAACAAGTGATCCTGAAGAGCTTGATTAGCTTCACCTGTCTTTAATTAGAGTTGGAGCTAAACTCTGCAGGACAGTGGGTCCCCAGGAGCAGGGCTGAAGACCTCTGGTCTAAGTTTCACTTCAGAAGACATTTATTCATCCATTGGGATCGTATGGATTGCTGTAGTTATTGCTGTATGTGCTGTTTGATGCTTCAACTTTTAGGAACCCAAATGAGTTTTCATTAGCAGAGATGATTTATTTTTCTGTGTTCATCTGAAGAAAGAAAGTCGTTTACATCTTGGATGGCATGATTGTGAAAGACGAGTAAATGGTGAGGACATTTCTGGGAGTACTGTATTTTCTTTTAATAATAGCTAGAGACATGGGATTCCTGCTTCAGATTAATATGTCGCAAGAACAAAAAAGAAGAGGAACAAGAGGAGGATGAAGCCAAGCAAGAGAAACGAATAAGAAGTGTTGTAAATCTGTTTTGAAAGCTGTTTTTTAAATATAGGTTTCCGAGTGATATTAGATTGTGTTTTTATTGTACTTACCCTGTAACTACATGAAACAAGTGTGGAACAAGCACCACTTTAATTTACAGCCGCAGATTCACACTTACCCTGTAACTACATGAAACAAGAGGGGAACAAGCACCACTTTAATTTACAGCCCGTAGATTCACACTTACCCTGTAACTACATGAAACAAGAGGGGAACAATCACCACCTTCTTTTACAGCCGCAGATTCATACTTACCCTGTAACTACATGAAACAAGAGGGGAACAATCACCATTTTAATTTACAGCCCGTAGATTCACACTTACCCTGTAACTACATGAAACAGAGGGGAACAAGAGCCACTTTAATTTACAGCCCGTAGATTCACACTTACCCTGTAACTACATGAAACAAGAGGGGAACAAACACCACTTTAATTTACAGCCGCAGATTCACACTTACCCTGTAACTACATGAAACAAGAGGGGAACAATCACCACCTTTTTTTTACAGCCGCAGATTCATACTTACCCTGTAACTACATGAAACAAGAGGGGAACAATCACCATTTTAATTTACAGCCCGTAGATTCACACTTACCCTGTAACTACATGAAACAGAGGGGAACAAGAGCCACTTTAATTTACAGCCCGTAGATTCACACTTACCCTGTAACTACATGAAACAAGAGGGGAACAAACACCACTTTAATTTACAGCCACAGATTCACACTTACCCTGTAACTACATGAAACAAGAGGGGAACAAGAACCACTTTTATTTACAGCCCGTAGATTCACACTTACCCTGTAACTACATGAAACAAGAGGGGAACAAGAGCCACCTTCTTTTACAGCCGCAGATTCACACTTACCCTGTAACTACATGAAACAAGAGGGGAACAATCACCACCTTCTTTTACAGCCGCAGATTCATACTTACCCTGTAACTACATGAAACAAGAGGGGAACAATCACCATTTTAATATACAGCCCGTAGATTCACACTTACCCTGTAACTACATGAAACAGAGGGGAACAAGAGCCACTTTAATTTACAGCCCGTAGATTCACACTTACCCTGTACCTACATGAAACAAGAGGGGAACAAACACCACTTTAATTTACAGCCGCAGATTCACACTTACCCTGTAACTACATGAAACAAAGGGGAACAAGAGCCACTTTAATTTACAGCCTGTAGATTCACACTTACCCTGTAACTACATGAAACAGAGGGGAACAAGAGCCACTTTAATTTACAGCCTGTAGATTCATACTTACCCTGTAACTACACGGATAATTACCCCTTAATTAAAAAATACTTACAGTATAAATAATTTGTTAATTTTCCTGATAGTTCCCCTTTATTCCCAAAATATTACATATTGTTGCCTTATATCCACACATACTTACTTTATAGTTGCACTATAATTACCGATACTTACGCAGTACTTTCCAAGTTGTAATCTAAAGCTTTACCGTCATTTCTTTTTATCCAGTAATTTCACTTCTCATATGACTACTTCAATATGTTCCAGTAAGCATGGACTGAAAGAAAAGATTCAAGGCATCAGATGAGTATCTTGCAAAAAGACACAACAACAGTGAACCGAGCAGGAAGATGCACACTATCTTTGTGTCAACATAACATGAAAAATACACATTTCAGGGACTGACCTCATAAAGTTGTTGTTGTGTTTGTGGTCAGGTAATAACCTGGAGCACAGTGAGGTGATATTTCATCTGTCTCTGAGGAGCTTTCAGACTGAACATGAACCTCAAGACATTGACTGAACAGCAAACAGTCCTTGAGACGAGTTGAAAGGCCAGTTCACACTGCACCAACAGCAATGTCTGAGAAGTGCCGTACTGTGGCAACTGTGGCAAATGGGCAAGCGTAAGGAGTTTGACAAACTCTTGAATCTTGTAATCCAACGACTGTCAGCACAGGGTAAACTGATCTTAACACAGACCCTGCTGAGAAGAGGGACAGATCACTTCACCACGGCCACTTAGACTAACCATTAAATTCACTGCAAAATCAAAATGGACTTTTCTTGTTTGTTTTTTTTTATTTATTTTTTTATGGAGTATTGCAGTGTTTATTATATATGATTTATTGGTGCACATCATTATTGTTTTAATAATCTTGAATCAGAATACCTGTCACTCACATGAGATCCACCAATAGCAAACCACAACTATCCAATCCATTTCCCACAGACAAAATCAAGCCCCGCCCACATTTATTCTTGTTCCAGAAGTGTTTCACTTGGATATACGGCACAATAGAGGAGAAAAGAGGAGCGCAACTTCTGTTTCATGCTGACTTAAACCTTAGCTTACACGTCACCACTACATACACCGATCAGGCATAACATTATGACCACTGACAGGTGAAGTGAATAACACTGATTATCTCTCATCATGGCACCTGTTAGTGGGTGGGATATTAGGCAGCAAGTGAACATTTTGTCCTCAAAGTTGATGTGTTAGAAGCAGGAAAAAATGGGCAAGCGTAAGGAGTTTGACATTAGCCAAATTGTGATGGCTAGACGACTGGGACTGAGCATCTCCAAAACTGCAGCTCTTGTGGGGTGTTCCTGGTCTGCAGTGCTCAGTATCTATCAAAAGTGCTCCAAGGAAGGAACAGTGGTGAACCGGCCACAGGGTCATGGGCAGCCAAGGCTCAATGATGCACGTGGGGAGCGAAGGCTCAGGCAAGCCGGTGGGGGCATTGTGATGCTTTGGGCAATGTTCTGCTGGGAAACCTTGGGTCCTGCCATCCATGTGGATGTTACTTTGACACGTACCACCTACCTAAGCATTGTTGCAGACCATGTACACCCTTTCATGGAAACAGTATTCCCTGGTGGCTGTGGCTCTTTCAGCAGGATAATGCTCCTGCCACAAAGCAAAAATGGTTCAGGAATGGTTTGAGGAGCACAACATCGAGTTTGAGGTGTTGACTTGGCCTACAAATTCTCAATCCAATGGAGCATCTGTGGGATGTGCTGAACAAACAAGTCCAATCCATGGAGGTCCCACCTCACAACTTATGGGACTTAAAGGATCTGCTGCTAACATCTTGGTGCCAGATACCACAGCACACCTTCAGGGGGTCTAGTGGAGTCCATGCCTCGATGGGTCAGGGCTGTTTTGGCAGCAAAAGGGGGACCAACACAATATTAGGTCATAAAGTTATGCCTGATCAGTGTATACTAGTGCAAGGCACCAATCAGTTTGAATTAAAACATTTGCCCTTAATATTTTATTATATAGTTTTGGATTTATCAAAGCAATACAGCACTTTTGATGGCCTGCCCTAGAGGGCCTTATTACTTCATTTAAAGATTGCGGATTGCTCCTGCTTGGATTGATTGCTCCTGTCTTTGATTGCTCCTGTCTACCCTGTTTGCTATTGCTGCTGTGCTCGCATGTGCTCCTGCTCTGCTCTTTTGGGATTTTTATTTGATATAATTCTCTGTTGTTTAAACTGCTAATTATAACCTACTCATCTTCATATATTGTCTAACATTGCCTACCACATTAAATCTGACATCACTAGCTTTTAATCTAAATCACTATTACACGTTAGCTTTTCGCTAGCCTGTTAGCTTGCCATCTCTGCACCTGGGTTTCCTGTTTTATGAGTTCACTAAACAACTGTGGTGAGTTGGATTAGTAAATAGACTCCATCAAATAACTTTGGTAAGTTGGATTAATCAAGAAATACGGTAAGCCATGTCTTCTTCTCCAGTCATTGTCACTTGCACCGCATGTTTCATGTTTAGTGTGTCTGTCTCCATTGGCGAGCAGGGCTTCACATGTGATAAATGTAAGGAGATAGTCAGGCTGACGGAGAAGATTTCAGAATTAGAGACACGCATCCAGACTTTATTTGAGAGTAGTGAGAATGTAACAGCTTTAGACACTGCTTTGGATGCAACTAGCTTAGTGAACGTTGTACATTGTTCGGTTCCGGCTGTAGAGCCCATGCAACAGGGCAATTGGGTAACGGTCAGACGGCATAGTCGCGGATCAAAAAATCTACTCTTCCGTTCCGATTAGAACATCAAACAGGTTCTCCCCACTCAGTGATGCACCCACTGAGAATCCTGTTGAAAGTGCCCTAGTTATTGGTGATTCTATTACACGGAACGTGAAAATAGAGACACCAGCCACCATAGTCACATGTTTACCGGGAGACAGAGCACCTGACATCAAAGCAAATTTAAAAGCGCATTTCATTCTACCATCTTAAAAATATATCTAAATTACGGCACATCCTTTCGATGCAAAATGCTGAACAGTTAATTAATGCGTTCATGACCTCAAGGCTAGATTACGGTAATGCTTTACTGGGTGGTTGCCCTGCTCGCTTAATAAACAAACTCCAGCTGGTCCAAAACGCAGCAGCTCGAGCTCTTACTAGAACAAGGAAGTATGACCATATTAGCCCGGTTCTGTCAACACTGCACTGGCTCCCTATTAAACATTGTATAAATTTTAAAATCTTGCTTATTACTTACAAAGCACTAAATGGTTTAGCTCCCCAGTACTTGAGCGAACTCTTAACGCATTATACCCCATCACGTCTATTGCGGTCTCAAAACTCTGGCCAGTTGATAATCAACTGCAGGCGGTCGATCCTTTTCCTATTTAGCGCCTAAACTCTGGAACAGTCTTCCTAGCATTGTTCGGGAAGCAGACACACTCTGTCAGTTTAAATCTAGACTAAAAACGCATCTCTTTACTATGGCTTACACATATAACATTATCAATTTCTATTATTCAAATCAGTAAATAATTGTTAGGCTGCATTAACTAGGTCAGCCAGAACCGGGAACACTTCCCATAACACCTGATGTACTCGTTACATCATAAGAAGAATGGCATCTACGCTAATGTTAGTCTCTCTGTTTATCCTGATGTTTACTGCAGTCAGCCGGATCCGGGCCGTATCCAGATCAGATGGTGGACCAGCGCCTGGACATGACCAACGCATCCCTGAAATGTCTGCAGAGAGCATGTCAAATAAACTCCCCCCCCCGTATCTGCTGCATCGACACGACATCCTCATTAAACCCGTCTTCGTTTAATGCGTGACGACTCCAACCTTTTGAATAATCTTACGAATATCTATTTACCTAATATGAAGACCTGCTATGTTGCCAGAATTATATTCATACACTGTTTGTTCGTCGGCCAGAGGAGAACTGGCACCCCGACTGACCCTGGTTTCTCCCAAGGTTTTTTTTTCTCCATTCTGACCCTGAAGGAGTTTTGGTTCCTTGCCACCGTTGCCTCTGGCTTTTGGCTTGCTCAGTTGCGGACACCTAAATTTCATCTATATTACCGATCTGCCCGCATTGACACTATATGATACTTAAAATTAGCTGGATAACATCACCGTTTCACCAGAACGGCTGTACAAATTCTGTTGCATTATTTTCCTGTTAACAATGTGAAGCTGCTTTGAAACAATTGGACTTGTTAAAAGCGCTATATAAATAAAGGTGATTTGATTTTGATTTTGATTTGATAAAGAAGTTACCATAAAAAAACAAGACAAAAAAAATTAATAATAATCTAATAATGCATATTTAAATTTTTTGTATTAAAGAACTATTAAATATAATATACAACACAGATATGGTGCCAATATTTAAATGTTGAAACCATGGGCATCGGAAGCAAAAAAAAAAAAAATGTAGGTGGGTTCTCCACCAAAAACTTTTACTGGAGTAGATGTAATTTCCTGTATTCTGGTGCCTTTTATTTAAACAATTGCTTTTATATCACGTACCTGGCAAGGTTTCCAAAAAATTAACACAACAACAAATGTGTTCAAAATGTGTTCAAAAAACAGCTGTTTTGAAGAAAAAAAAAAAAAAAAAAAAAAAAAAAACTGTAATTCAATGCTACAACAAAGACTATATGATGTCTTTGAAATAAGGTGACCAGATCCCAGTTATTGGTGTTCTGTCCCTGACTGGAGCTGTCCCCAGAAAATGCCCCCATTTTACAACTCGTTCAAAACAACCAGCAAATACAAGCCAGAACAATATACAGCAGCTGCTTGTTATAGGAGCAATCCTGTACGGATTATAACAGATGGCGCTGCAACTCTGAATAAGCCAGGTGGAATGGATTTGAGGAAGCAGTAGCGTGGAAGTCAAGGCTGTAGCTAAAACGCGGAATGGAGCTTAATTTAAATGGACTCTGAATGAGCCAAGTGGAATGGATTTGAGGACGCAGTAGCGTGGAATTCAAGGCTGTAGCGTGGAATTCAAGGCTGTAGCTAAAACGTGGAATGGAGCTTAATTTATATGGACTCTGAATAAGCCAAGTGGAATGGATTTGAGGAAGCAGCAGCGTGGAAGTCAAGGCTGTAGCTAAAACATGAAATGGAGCTTAATTTATATGGACTCTGAATAAGCCAAGTGGAATGGATTTCCACTTGATTTCAGGAAGCAGTAGCGTGGAAGTCAAGGCTGTAGCTAAAACGCAGAATGGAGCTTAATTTAAATGGACTCTGAATGAACCAAGTGAAATGGATTTGAGGACGCAGTAGCGTGGAATTCAAGGCTGTAGCTAAAACGTGGAATGGAGCTTAATTTATATGGACTCTGAATAAGCCAAATGGAATGGATTTCCACTTGATTTCAGGAAGCAGTAGCGTGGAAGTCAAGGCTGTAGCTAAAACGTGAAATGGAGCTTAATTTATGTGGACTCTGAATAAGCCAAGTGGAATGGATTTGAGGACGCAGTAGCGTGGAATTCAAGGCTGTAGCTAAAACGTGGAATGGAGCTTAATTTATATGGACTCTGAATAAGCCAAATGGAATGGATTTGAGGAAGCAGTAGCATGGAAGTCAAGGCTGTAGCTAAAACGTGAAATGGAGCTTAATTTATGTGGACTCTGAATAAGCCAAGTGGAATGGATTTGAGGAAGCAGTAGCATGGAAGTCAAGGCTGTAGCTAAAACGCGGAATGGAGCTTAATTTATATGGACTCTGAATGAGCCAAGTGGAATGGATTTGAGGACGCAATAGTATGGAAGTCAAGGCTGTAGCTAAAACGCGGAATGGAGTTTAATTTATAAGAGCATTCCTCAAGTGGAATGGATTTGACTGATGGCGCTCTGAAAAGTGAACAGACATAAGCACTGAATTAGAAATGGTTAAAGTGAGTGGGTCCAATATCATTGGTCTTAAAAAGTGTTTGGGTCTTGGTGGGTCTTGTCCCACACACACACAATGGTTCCGACGCCCAAGGTTGAAACATATCTTTGAAGTGATGGGCATCTGTGCAATCCACTGTAGCAAAACAATTGCTTAAAAATGTGGTAACATCGGAATTAACTTTTCTTTTTTTTGTTTTTCAAATATCAAAAACAGTATTGAATCGAGCACAACTCATTAGGTCGCAGCAATTAAAGTAATTTTTTTCAATCCAGCAGGTTTCTCATATTGAAAATCCCCCAATGACCTCTCTATATCAGACAGCAGTTTTCCTGGCCTTTATCAGTCTTATCAGAGACAAGCTGCTTTTATTTGTGAAAGCATGTTATCAGTGACCCCAGTACAGGAGAAATGTTAAACAAGGGGAAAGAGCTTTATCTGCAGGCTCCTTCATTAACTGGAAAATTGGAAATCAATTTACAATTATTCAGGTCTACATTCACAAACATCTACAGGAGAGAAAACTGACAAATATATTTTTACACTTTGTGAAGAATCTGTGAGTGCTGCTTGCCCTGCTACATAAAGAGGACATTCACTGACTTAAATGCTTTGTCCTGTCCTATTCTAATATGCAAAGCCATATATGGGCCATTCTACAGAATTGGTGCAAACTGCTGTCCTACAACGAAAAAACACATTTAAAAAGCACTTAAGTATATTTAAATCTTAGATGATTACTAAGATCCTTCTATTCTCTAATGCAGCGGTTCCCAAACTTTTTTTCCTGTGCACCCCCTTCTATGTCCCAACCGGGATGCCGCACCCTCAATCCACACTTCAAAAAAAAAAAAAAAAAAAAAAACGCAACAAAGCTTTGTTTTATCACCATATAAAGACTCATGTTTAATCATGCGCATATAACCAGAACAGGCATGACAATAACATCAACAAAGTTTCAATATAATGCAACAAAGCTACACACAAGCTTCCACTTTTAAGAGGACGAGTGACAGACACAGGCTCGGTAACAGAAAGCACGGTTATTTTCAGCCGTGTAAAAGAAACATTGCAGCAATAGGCCGCTAGGCCTATTAAACGACCGTGGAACTAGCGTCATCATAACACAACGGTTATGGAAATTAGAACGACAGTACATTGAATTAAATTGCAATGAAGTTACGATCCACAACATTAAAGAGAATAAGCTCCGAAATAGATAAAATAAATAAAAACGAGGATCAATCTGAAACTTTTCAAGTGCGACAATAAAATTAGCCTACACACGATCCACAACATAATAAAGTAACAAAGAGCTCAAACATAAAATAAATTAAAAGAGGAGGAAAGAGGATCCATCTCTTTCCCTCCTCTTCGGTTTCCTCCGGCGCATCTTCTGACTTCCGCTCATTTTCTTTCTCTATTTTCTCCGTCTCTGTTGCCTCCAAATCTTCACTCTCTCTTGGCCCCTCTCCTCCTTCGTGACTAACAACTTTATCATAAGACGTCCCACTTGACAGTTTCCCTGATTTCAGCCAGTTAAGCATATTTATAATATATATAGAATGAATGAAACGAGTTGGCACGCATATAGCCTAGCCTGCAGTGCATAAAAGAAGAGCAGTGCGTAGAAGAAGACAGCAGCTGTCTCCTTCTACGTTTCTATCAAAAACTAATAAATTATAGTTTTTTTATTTAAAATAAAAGCAATTACAAAGGAGCAAACTTACAAAGCTCTGATTACTTCACGCAGACACACTGAAAATGTCAGAAACTGTTCAGCCTTTTATGTTCAAACCGGAGTCGGACAATGATGGAGAGACTCGAGAAGAAGTGAAACATGTAGAATGAGACAAGACGTTTCTGAACGGATAGTTGATGAATTTATGAGTTAACTATCTTCAAGTCATCGATTAGCATATTCTGTCATGATAATCTATAAATCGCTGGTGTGGGAACTGTTGTAAAATGAGCCAGAGAATATCTGCTGCATGAAGAGAGAACAGGGATAGTTTAGTTTAATTACGGTTATAACTTATGTTGTCATCTTGCTTTATGACATGCTATTGCATCTGTGTTCAGACTGTATTACAATAAATGTGAAAGACGGATGACAGCTTGAGCGACTCCCAAATGTGCTCGACTACAACAACTCTTCTCAACATGTTCCCAGGGGCGGGGCTTATGTAAATTTTAGGGTTAGTGATGTCACTAACCTGTGAAGAAGCTCACTGTACTCCCTACCAGCCGTTTGTTGTAATTCTTAAAGTGATTTCTGTAAAATAAAATATCTCCCTTTGCTTTGAACTGTGAGGGTTGTAACTTTGCAGATGTTGTTTATGCTCAAACAGCAACATTACACACTGCCTAAAGTTAAAAAAGTCAAATCATAATCAACCACCGCTTTAAGGTTGAAACCAGTAAGTTTGAAACCAGTTAACTTTATGACTTTTACAAACAAAGATTGGCTTCAAAATACAAACCCGATTCGAAAAAAGTTGGGACACTGTACAAATTGTGAATAAAAAAGGAATGCAATAATTTACAAATCTCATAAACTTATATTTTATTCCCAATAGAATATAGATAACATATCAAATGTTGAAAGTGAGACATTTTGAAATGTCATGCCAAATATTGGCTCATTTTGTATTTCATGAGAGCTACACATTCCAAAAAAGGTTGTGACAGGTAGCAATAAGAGGCCGGAAAAGTTAAATATACATATAAGGAACAGCTGGAGGACCAATTTGCAACTTATTAGGTCAATTGGCAACATGATTGGGTATAAAAAGAGCCTCTCAGAGTGGCAGTGTCTCTCAGAAGTCAAGATGGGCAGAGGATCACCAATTCCCCCAATGCTGCGGCCAAAAATAGTGGAGCAATATCAGAAAGGAGTTTCTCAGAGAAAAATTGCAAAGAGTTTGAAGTTATCATCATCTACAGTGCATAATATCATCCAAAGATTCAGAGAATCTGGAACAATCTCTGTGCGTAAGGGTCAAGGCCGGAAAACCATACTGGATGCCCGTGATCTTCGGGCCCTTAGACGGCACTGCATCACATACAGGAATGCTACTGTAATGGAAATCACAACATGGGCTCAGGAATACTTCCAGAAAACATTGTCGGTGAACACAATCCACCGTGCCATTCGCCGTTGCCGGCTAAAACTCTATATGTCAAAAAAGAAGCCATATCTAAACATGATCCAGAAGCGCAGGCTTTTTCTCTGGGCCAAGGCTCATTTAAAATGGACTGTGGCAAAGTGGAAAACTGTTCTGTGATCAGACCAATCAAAATTTGAAGTTCTTTTTGGAAAACTGGGACCAACCCAAGTATCAACCCAATACTTGTCATCCGGACCAACCCAAGTATCAACCCAAGTTGTCCTCAGCGCTCAGTTCAGAAGCCTGCATCTCTGATGGTATGGGGTTGCATGAGTGTGTGTGGCATGGGCAGCTTACACATCTGGAAAGGCACCATCAATGCTGAAAGGTATATCCAAGTTCTAGAACAACATATGGTCCCATCCAGACGTTGTCTCTTTCAGGGAAGACCTTGCATTTTCCAACATGACAATGCCAGACCACATACTGCATCAATTACAACATCATGGCTGCGTAGAAGAAGGATCCGGGTACTGAAATGGCCAGCCTGCAGTCCAGATCTTTCACCCATAGAAAATATTTGGTGCATCATAAAGAGGAAGATGCCACAAAGAAGACCTAAGACAGTTGAGCAACTAGAAGCCTGTATTAGACAAGAATGGGACAACATTCCTATTCCTAAACTTGAGCAACTTGTCTCCTCAGTTGCTTGCCCCCAGACGTTTGCAGACTGTTATAAAAAGAAGAGGGGATGCCACACAGTGGGAAACATGGCCTTGTCCCAACTTTTTTGAGATGTGTTGATGCCATGAAATTTAAAATCAACTTATTTTTCCCTTAAAATAATACATTTTCTCAGTTTAAACATTTGACATGTCATCTATGTTGTATTCTGAATAAAATATTGTAATATGAAACGTCCACATCATTGCATTCTGTTTTTATTCACAATTTGTACAGTGTTCCAACTTTTTTGGAATCGGGTTTGTACAACAAATCTCATAAATTACTCTTGAAATATTGTTAATATAGTAATTGTCATTGATTCACCTGTGAATATGTTTTAATAAAATAGCAAAAAAAAAATAATAATAATAATATATATATATACACACACTCACCTAAAGGATTATTAGGAACACCTGTTCAATTTCTCATTAATGCAATTATCTAATCAACCAATCACATGGCAGTTGCTTCAATGCATTTAGGGGTGTGGTCTTGGTCAAGACAATCTCCTGAACTCCAAACTGAATGTCAGAATGGGAAAGAAAGGTGATTTAAGCAATTTTGAGCGTGGCATGGTTGTTGGTGCCAGACGGGCTGGGCCGAGTATTTCATAGTCTGCTCAGTTACTGGGATTTTCACGCACAACCATTTCTAGGGTTTACAAAGAATGGTGTGAAAAGGGAAAAACATCCAGTATGCGGCAGTCCTGTGGGCGAAAATGCCTTGTTGATCCTAGAGGTCAGAGGAGAATGGGCCGACTGATTCACGCTAATAGAAGAGCAACTTTGACTGAAATAACCACTCGTTACAACCGAGGTATGCAGCAAAGCATTTGTGAAGCCACAACACGCACAACCTTGAGGCAGATGGGCTACAACAGCAGAAGATCCCACCGGGTACCACTCATCTCCACTACAAATAGGAAAAAGAGGCTACAATTTGCACGAGCTCACCAAAATTGGACAGTTTAGGCCCCTTAGTGCCAATTGGGCATTGTTTAAATGCCACGGCATACCTGAGCATTGTTTCTGACCATGTCCATCCCTTTATGACCACCATGTACCCATTCTCTGATGGCTACTTCCAGCAGGATAATGCACTGTCACAAAGCTCGAATCATTTCAAATTGGTTTCTTGAACATGACAATGAGTTCACTGTACTAAAATGGCCCCCACAGTCACCAGATCTCAACCCAATAGAGCATCTTTGGGATGTGGTGGAACGGGAGCTTCGTGCCCTGGATGTGCATCCCACAAATCTCCATCAACTCCAAGATGCTATCCTATCAATATGGGCCAACATCAAACACAGTATTAGTATGGTGTTCCTAATAATCCTTTAGGTGAGTCTATATATATATATAATTTACAAGGTAGACGTAAACAAAATCTTAATAGGTCAATATAACACTTATTATTAAATTATTTATTATTATGTTTCAGTAGTGACAAATTTGGGGAGAGGAAAAATATTCCAAAACTTTCTGAAAATATAATATGAGAATTAACTGCACAATTACTATAAATGTGTACCTTGAATATTATTACTATTTTTTTTTATACAAATCTTTTTCAAGATTGACTCTGAACCGATTCTGTAGAATGACCTATATAAGTTGATTTCCCTGAAAAATGTGTACACATGCATCTGATCACTCGGTAAAGAAACAGCACAATCTCCTCACCGAGACACAGGATTAGAGTAATCATTCGTGTCTGGAGCTCGGACGCTGCATGACGAGATGCACTGAAGATTTAAGCGCAATAGTAAAAGTGATGCTTGACTTAATAAACAGCACTAATCAACCACTGCTAACATGCATCCATGCTCTGAATGGTAAAAGCATTGACGGCTATTAAATGATACACACATCATCGTTGTGATACACACAGAAAAAAGGCTGTCTCACCCCTCGAGTACAGACACACGAGAGAACGACGAAGGGCAGAGAACGAGCCAGAGCGCTCCAATTAAAGTTTGTTCGCCTTAGAGATGCACATTATGCATGCTGATAGCAAATTAATTTAATATCTGTAATTAAGCAGCTCATCAAGGGCAGAAGCTCTGCCGAGGCTAAAGAGAGACAGAGTGACGGATTGAAATGCACTCTAATATACGGACATAGATGTGAGATGAAGCAGCAAAACTTCAGTAAACTGTACAGTATATACACTGTAGGATATAACTTAAAATTACTTTTATTGGTGTAAAGATCTAATCAGGTGGATTTAATCATGTAGCAAATGTTTAACGCATGTTTCTACCAGTATAACTTAATCCAATTTCCAATAACTAATCTGAATGTAACTCATCAGGAAGGGTTATCCTTCAGAAACACAATCACTCCATCTGGAACAAAGATGTTTAGCTATTGCCAGGCTATCAGTGATGTTTGTTTAAATATGAACTGCAGAATTGGGCTACTTTTACACTGTTGCTGTGGGTTGTTTTCTTTAGTCTGCTGGTTGAAGCGACACCCACGGAAACACACATTTACTGGGGAACTCCCCTCCAGAACACAATTGGGCTAGTTTTGGGAGGGTTTTGAATAGCAATTGACCTATCGTTAAGCCCCTCCTCTCGAACGCAGATGAGCCAATGGCAGTTGAGTATCAGTTACACGGGGACCGGAACTCGGACATCTTTAGGTTTCGGCACCATAGAGAAAGATTGGAAGATCCGAATCTTTTGATCGTTTGATGGTGTTTATGCTACAAAATTGGTAAAACGATGAGCCTGGGGTACTGTAACACTGGCTTCAGGTATCCTGGTTGTCATACTTTCAATAAACTGCCCCTATTATGTATTTTTCGAATACTCCCTTTCATGTAGTGTGTAATATCGCTGTCTGTGAATGTAAACATTCTGCAAAGCTGTAAAGTCTAAAGTGCATGATAAATAAAGTTATTGTCTCCCAAAAGAACGATTCTCAACTCTGAACCACCTTAACAAGTCATTTTTGTTCAAATCTTACCACTACGGTTCTACATCACTATATCATATTCGCATAATAATGCCCATCTATGTTGCATGGTGTCCGCCCGCGAACAACTTGACGCCCTTCAACGTGTCATTTTACTGACGACTGCTTTCAACACAGGATTCACAAAACACTTGTCCTTGAAAGATGGGTCAATACTCCTCAGAATCACAACCTGTAAGTATGAATAATTATGGATGTATATTTTTTTCTACTGGGTGTTCAAAATATGTCGTTTCGTGTTTTATATTGTGTAAGTTTCCGGCTAACTCACGTTATTACTGTTTTACTGAAATACTACTGTAAAACAGCTGTGGGCCACTATTACCTAAAACTATTAGAGTCCATTAATGCAGATTGTCTGTCGTTCTTACTACTTTGAGTAAAGATAAAGGTTGGAGAACGATTTGTTTTACAAACTTTAATGTTCCATCAGTCATTCATGTTAGTGCTGGGCTAACGTATGTGCTGTTATTGACACAGTTCCCGCATGTGCACCGCAATAAATGAGAAATATACACATGGGTTTGTTGATGGACACACTCTTGTTAATGATGATGATGAGGAATTACAGCTGAACCATCTCATAATGTACCTCTAACTGAGTAGTGTGTATCACTGAGAAACTCAAGTCGTCCTTGCGATGGAGGTTCGGGTTGATTAACTAGTTCTTCAATGTTTCATCATCGGACTCGCTCTCGGATTGATACGGTAAAATTAACGTCATCGTTACTGTCTTTACAGTGTGTACAATCGCAGAGGTTTGAAGAAGCCTCCGGTGCTGAAGTACAGGCGCAATGTTTTGCTACGGTTTCCAGGTTGAACGTCATGTTTCCTGGAAATGGTGTGCAAAGGGTTTGAGAGACATTAGGCTCGTTTGAGATGAGCAAAATCTGCGCAGAACCGATCACCGGTGATCACCGCGAGATGCATGCCGGTTAGAAACGTGTCCGAAAATACTCCGACTTGCTCTGATGTCATGCTGACGTGTCAAAAAACTCTCGCGAGGGCGAGGCAGACGTGTCGGATGCTGCAGACCAAAAGCACAATGGGAAACGACTTACTGACGACACAGCTTAATGCTTATTGGTTTAAACAACCGTGATGCATGGTTCTTTTTCTTTTTCCATCTTCTCTGCGCGTTATGTGATTGTTGTCATATTTATAAAAAATATATATAAAAACATGTATGCAATTAAAGTAATGCATTCCTTGTTCTTCCAAGCTTTATAATGGCAGTGAATGGTACCTGAGATTTTGAAGCTCAAAAAAGCACATCCATCCATCATAAAAGTGATCCATATGGATCTGAAGCGAAAAATATCCATAATTTTATATGCAAAAAATATCCATAATTATAAAAAACTTCATAAACTATAATCACGGTAACGGCCGTACGCAAGTCTAGTTCCAGCAGAAGAGTGACCTCTGACACAACGCATGATGTATGATGTAGAAGTAGAGTAAGCTTAGATGAGAGTAGACGACCTTTCACGGTCAAACAACAAACTCAAGCTCCTCCCCCATTTCTCTTTAAAAGTTCTCCGTGTGGATTACTTTTATGATGGATGTATGTGCTTTTTTGGGCTTTAAAATCCAGGGTACCATTCACTCCCATTTTGATTATATCTAAAAAAAATTATTATATATTTTAACATATTTTGCCATATCACATCACATTTTGATATACCCCCCACCCCATTCCAAAAATCTAAGATTCTTAAAAAACAATCATGGCGGGCAGATAACCTTGTTCAAATACTAGTGTTTAAGGGGTCATATGATGGTTGTAAAAAGAACATTATTTTGTGTTTAATGCAATGTGTTTATGCGGTTTTAGGTTAAAAAAAGTCATTATTTTGCATATACTGTACATTATTGCTGCTCCTCTATGTCCCTCCTTTCAGAAACATGTAGATTTTTACAAAGCTCTTCTGAAAAGCGTGGTGTGCTCTGATTGGCCAGCGATCCAGTGCAATGTGATTGGCCCGAATACCTTAAGCGTGTGATGGAAATGTCACGCCCTTACCATATTCGGAACATCTGCTCCCAAATCAAAGCAATATTGACAGATGATAATGTCAGTCCTACCTTATCAATTCGAGCCTGAATCTGATCCGGATGATGTATATGACCAAGCTGATCGATCAACGTTGCCAGCACGACTGGACCAGAACATATCAGATTGGTAAGTTTGCATTTGTTATCATAGAAACGACAAACAAGCGCAACTCTATACTGCTCAAAACTCGCGTTTGAATAGTCACGTTATGAACAGTCACATGTTAACAGTGTTATGAAACGCTGCCCCCACACACTGACATAGATTTGTGGGGGTGTGTTTGAACGAAGTGTTTTAGTAAGGTGTGGCTGAGCCTTAACTTTTACAAAGAATATCTCTTCAGGTTTGAGACTTTGAGCTTTGTAGCTCTGCACAAGCAGCTACATAACACACTAAAGAGACAGGACAACAAGAAATCGCATCATTGAGCCCTTTAAGTGTTCACTGCATTTGTAAAGCTCCAGCATTCGACACTGTTTCCCAAGTTACAAAAAATGACAATATTTCATATATAAATAAATAAATCTTATTTATTTATTTGTCAATTTTTATTTCATGGTAACTTCAATACCATAGGCAGAGTTTGGGTGGGGGCGAGGAAGATATATATATATATATATATATATATATATATATATATATATATATATATATATAGTTTTTTTTGTTTTTGTTTTTTTTTGTCTTATCTTATCCTTTTACTGTAGAATTGAGTAAAGCTGAAAAAAGTTAAATTTTTAGGCTGATTAATTTTATTAGGCTGCTCTACCTCAGTGGTCTAACAGTGCTGTCAATATCAAAATGATCGAGATGGCCAATCAAATCAATGAAGGCGGGCTTACTGTCACACATCTTTCCAGGTTGTGACAGTGACAGTAAGTAGATGCAAGTCTTAGACAAATGTTTTATGATAGAAATAGACTATCTAATGATGCAAACTACTCAACTTTTTATGAAATCTCGCCGTTTTGAATTGACAAAATGCGAAAAAATGTCTAAGCTATTAGACATACGAGTAAGAGGAACTTGTGCACATTTTAAAATAAAATATTATTAGCAAATTTTATTACTTGATATTTTATACTATATTTAAATTGATTACTTCCTTAGCTTACTACAATTAGATAACTTATTTTACCATTCTTTTTTTATTTATTCCTTAAATGCCTTTTAATTGTTTAATTATTCAATTATATTATTATTATTATTATTATTATTTATAATAATATAAATTATACCCCAATGTGCCCCCCAAGCACTCCGCCTATGTTTAATACGCAACCGATGTAGATTTTAAATTATTACATGGTGTAAATATTATACATTTGGTCAGTTTGATTTTGATGTAGGCTATATTTGACGTTTATAGCAAGTAACATAAATCAAACAAAACATGTCCCGAATTTGGTAACAGGGTTGCACAAACTACTCTTATAATATTTAGTTTGATTTCACGTTCGATGATCAACACGTTATGATAGTAAGCATCTCCATTCACTGATCACTGAAGAGTTCGCGAGATGATAGTCGCGGTGACAGGATCCGGCTCGTCTCGGGTTCGGAACCGCTGCGATGGGCTCGGTCATTCAGAGCAAGTGCTGGAGCTCGAGCTGAAAGTTCCGCCTCACCTCGTGCATTAGCCTGCCTACAATTAAGATGAATACCTTTACACAAATCAAAGAGACGTGTGACATGAGCTGAAGTAAAACCCACTGTCACGGTGAATAACCACGAAGTCATCACATCAATAATGGATCAGAATCGCACGTTCTTGACTCTCATCCTCAGAAACACCGGACAGACGGTGGACTGAGCTGTGAATGGCAGTCGAAGAGCTCTTACCTGAGAGATGCTGAGAGCCCGTCCGGCGTCTTCAGTGTGAAGCAGTCAAACACATGACATCACCTTCGCGTCAGGACTGTCCTGGGCTGCTTCCTCTCAGCCAATCAGACGCGCGGATCCAGCGCGCAGCATCAGCATCAATCACACTCACGCTCCTCCTACAGATGCTACAGGACAACGGGGCTAGTTGTCACACGGTTTGCGTCTCAGCTACTGTAAGACTTTCATTAAAAAAAGGCTAAATAATAAATAAAAATAAATAATAAAAACTTAAAGTCAAATGGTTTTAAACCTGACATTTATACATTTCCGACTAACCTACCTTCATTATGTGGTTGACTTATTACAATATCCATTAACCAAAACCATATTTTGTAAGTCTGTTTTACTAATTATATTTACCTGAAAAGTCATTAAATAGCCTGTAATAGCTACATTTATATTTCATGTTGAGATATATATATATATATATATACACTCATCTAAAGGATTATTAGGAACACCATACTAATACTGTGTTTGACCCCCTTTCGCCTTCAGAACTGCCTTAATTCTACGTGGCATTGATTCAACAAGGTGCTGAAAGCATTCTTTAGAAATGTTGGCCCATATTGATAGGATAGCATCTTGCAGTTGATGGAGACATCCAGGGCACGAAGCTCCTGTTCCACCACATCCCAAAGATGCTCTATTGGGTTGAGATCTGGTGACTGTGGGGGCCATTTTAGTACAGTGAACTCATTGTCATGTTCAAGAATCCAATTTGAAATGATTCGAGCTTTGTGACATGGTGTATTATCCTGCTGGAAGTAGCCATCAGAGAATGGGTACATGGTGGTCATAAAGGGATGGGCATGGTCAGAAACAATGCTCAGATAGGCCGTGGCATTTAAACGATGCCCAATTGGCACTAAGGGGCCTAAAGTGTGCCAAGAAAACATCCCCCACACACTTACACCACCACCACCAGCCTGCACAGTGGTAACAAGGCATGATGGAGCCATGTTCTCATTCTGTTTACGCCAAATTCTGACTCTACCATCTGAATGTCTCAACAGAAATCGAGACTCATCAGACCAGGCAACATTTTTCCAGGCTTCAACTGTCCAATTTTGGTGAGCTTGTGCAAATTGTAGCCTCTTTTTCCTATTTGTAGTGGAGATGAGTGGTACCCGGTGGGGTCTTCTGCTGTTGTAGCCCATCCGCCTCAAGGTTGTGCGTGTTGTGGCTTCACAAATGCTTTGCTGCATACCTCAGTTGTAACGAGTGGTTATTTCAGTCAAAGTTGCTCTTCTATCAGCTTGAATCAGTCGGCCCATTCTCCTCTGACCTCTAGCATCAACAAGGCATTTTCGCCCACAGGACTGCCGCATACTGGATGTTTTTCCCTTTTCACACCATTCTTTGTAAACCCTAGAAATGGTTGTGCGTGAAAATCCCAGTAACTGAGCAGATTGTGAAATACTCAGACCGGCCCGTCTGGCACCAACATCCATGCCACGCTCAAAATTGCTTAAATCATCTTTCTTTCCCATTCTGACATTCAGTTTGGAGTTCAGGAGATTGTCTTGACCAGGACCACACCCCTAAATGCATTGAAGCAACTGTTCCTAAAACAGGTGTTCCTAATAATCCTTTAGGTGAGTATATATATATATATATATATATATATATATATATATATATATATATATATATATATATATATATACTGACAGCTGTACAGGTTATTTAAAACATCTCTAAACCACCAAAGAGTGCTATAAAGATTTATATATATATACAGTTTTGCTCAAAATTATTCATACCCTTGGTAAATATGACCAAAGAAGGCTGTGAAAATAAATCTGCGTTGTTAATCCTTTTGATCTTTTGTTTAAAACATTTATAAAAATCTAACCTTTCATTGGAGAATTTTAAATGGGGAAAATCTCATTATGAAATAAATGTTTTTCTCTAATACGCAGTGCTCACAATTAATCATAACCTTTTATTAAATCCTTACAACCTCATTTCCCTGAGATAACAGCTCTTCTCCTATAATGTCTGATGTGTTTGGAGATCAGAGATCATTCCTCCATACAGTTCATATTTCTTCAGTTTAGCCACTCATACTCTATAGGGTTCAGGTCAGGGAACTGGGCAGAAGCTTCATTTTGTGTTGATTTTGGTGTCTGTTTTGGATCATTGTCCTGATGGAAGATCCAACCACAGCCCATTATAAGATTTCTAGCAGAGGGGGCGTCAGGTTTTGAGTTTTTATCTGTTGGTATTTAATAGAATCTATGATACCTAAACCAGGGTGTCTGAAAATAGGCTGACAACATTAAAGATACAGCAGTATATCTCATTGTACACATGGGGTACATTTTTATCCCTGTGTGCACCAAACCCATCTGTATTTGCCATGAGTGTTTGCTGACAAAAAGCTCTTCTTTTTTCTTCATCTGACCACAGAACCAGGTTCCATCTGAAGTTATGGTAGTGTCAGTTACTTTTCAAACAATTTGTGGTCAGATGAAGAGAAAAAAAAAATATGACAATGGTGCACACAGGGATAAAAAAGTACCCCATGTGTACAATAAAATATACTGCTGTATCTTTAATGTTGTGAGCCTATTTTTCTTCCAGAGATCTCTGGTCTGCAGTGGTGCTTTTAATTGGTGTTAAAACACACACACACACACACACACACACACACACACACACACACACACACATACACTAGTGCTGTCAATAGATAAAAAATGTTTAATCGTGATTAATTGCACCTTTGTTGTGACAAATTAAACATTATCCTTCCTGAGTGTGTGTGGAAACAACGCAAATGTACTGTCTGTACATGAATGCAGATCAGTGATAGAGCGCGCACATACACGGTTTGTGCATCAATATACCAGACTCTCACACGCTTACTGTACTACTCCTGTACGTCACCAAAACTGCGCTCTTCAGAAACAATGGCAGAATACAACAGAGCTCATGTTTTAAAGCAAAGCACACACTGGAATGAATAATTCAGTAAAAATGCAAAATGAGTCTTTATTCTCTCTGATATGTGTGATGTGATATCATGTGATAGCCTGGCCTTCTTTACATTAGCACTGTTTTGGACTGTTTGAATGATTTTGATTATTGGATCACTGAAAACTTTCCCAGATTTTAACAGCTTAAAATGGCCTGATCATAAACAGAGAAGCAGAAGCGGGTTAAAGCAGAGGTCTTCAACCCTGCTCCTGGGGACCCACTGTCCTGCAAAGTTTATTTCCAACCTACTTCAGCATACCTGCCTGTGTATTTTCAACAAGTGATCCTGAAGAGCTTGATTAGCTTCACCTGTCTTTAATTAGAGATGGAACTAAACTCTGCAGGACAGTGGGTCCCCAGGAGCAGGGCTGAAGACCTCTAGGTTAAAGAGTTATGGAGATTTCCTCCTACCAGGGTTACAGGAGCTGTAGATGCTGAGTGTGATTGTGATGAACTCCTGACTTCTAACATCATCTAACTGCGTGACGAAAATTATGTTGATGATGCAGCTTCACTACTTATGTAATTTATTTGCGTTACAAATTATGTGAATGCGTTAAGGACTTTAAATTAATTGCATGCATTAACGCGTTAAGTTGTGAGCCCTAATATACACACACTGAACAAAATTATAAACGCAACGCTTTTGTTTTTGCCCCCATTTTTCATGAGCTGAACTCAAATATCTAAGATTTTTTCAGTGTACACAAAAGGCCTATTTCTCTCAAATATTGTTCACAAATCTGTCTAAATATGTGTTAGTGAGCACTTCTCCTTTGCCAAGATAATCCATCCACCTCACAGGTGTGGCATATCAAGATGCTGATTAGACAGCATGATTATTGCACAGGTGTGCCTTAGGCTGACCACAATAAATGGCCACTCTAAAATGTGCAGTTTTATCACACAGCACAATGCCAGTGTGCAATTGGCATGCTGACTGCAGGAATGTCCACCAGAGCTGTTGCCCGTGAATTGAATGTTAATTTCTCTACCATAAGCCGTCTCCAAGGGCATTTCAGAGAATTTGGCAGTACATCCAACTTGCCTCACAACCGCAGACCACGTGTAACCAGGACCTCCACATCCAGCATCTTCACCTCCAAGATCGTCTGAGACCAGCCACCCGGACAGCTGCTGCAAATCTCAAATGTAAATTTATGTCCGTTACACTTAAAATAAACATTACACCAAAAAGAGAGACCAAATACAATTCTATTTTGTATTTTTACACTATGTAATGTTCTATTTATTAAATTTTAGTTTAAATTTCATCAAGTTAGCATTTTACACATTTTTACATTAATTCCAAAATTATAAAGAAAGAATTACAATACAGTAAAATTCAACAATATATATATATATATATATATATATATATATATATATATATATATATATATATATATATATATATATATATATATATATATATATATAATATATTATTTGTGAACTGATGTTCAGCATTTCTTTTTAAAGGGATAGTTTCAGCTCTTCCACACAAAGAAAAAGTTTGTGTAAGATTGATGAAAATAAGAGTATTAAAGTGTTAGTTCACCCAAAAATGTAAATTCTGTCATTAATTCCTCACCCTCATGTCAAATCCATAAGACCATCGTTCATCTTCAGAACACAAATGAAGATATTTCTGATTAAATCTGAGAGGTTTCTGACCCTCCCTCCATAGACAGTCTTTTAATGAACACTTTCAAGGTCCAGAAAGTAAGTAAAGACATTGTTAAAATAGTCCATGTGACTCCAGTGGTTCAACCTTAATGTTATGAAGCCACGAGAAAAACAAACGAGAAAAATAACTTTATTCAACAATTTCTGAGGGTGAGGAATTAATGACAGAAATGTAATTTTTTGGGTGAACTAAACCTTTAATACTCTTATTTTCATAAATCTTACACAAACTTTTTTTTTGTGTAAGAGCTGCAAGCTTTCCTGTAGCTCAAGCAATACGAGCGTGGTGCTAGCAACGCTAAGGTCATGGGTTTGATTCCCAGGTAAAGCAAGAACTGACAAAATGTAAAAATGTGTACCTTGAATGCGATCTAAGTCGCTTTGGATAAAAGCATCTGCCAAATGCATAAATGTAAACTGGTCACACAAAAGAAGATGTACCTTTAATTTCCCCAAGCTGATTGCTCACTAAAACTCTCATCATGTTCTGAGTCCATTTCAAGTTTGATTTTAATGTGACAGTTGTTTACTTGCTTTTTAATTAGCCTTCCCATTAACGGCATCATTGTCTTTATTCGGGCCGATTTGAGAATGCACATGAAAACAAGAGGAAGGATTTATCACACAAACCAATCATATCCAATCATTGCCTCCTCTTCACATGCTTTTTCATTCTCTTTCCCCCTACTTAAACCCAGCGCACGCACAGGGTCTGTTAAAACTCAATGGGCTCAGGGGAGGCAAGAGAGACAAGGCTGGATCTGCACCTGCGGGTGTCACTTTTGGGCAGTGTTACTTTATAAAAAAAGTATGTGTGTGTGTATATATTATATTATATTATATTATATTATATTATATTATATATATATATACACATACATATATACACATACATATACACACATATATACACACATATATACACATACACTCACCTAAAGGATTATTAGGAACACCTGTTCAATTTCTCATTAATGCAATTATCTAATCAACCAATCACATGGCAGTTGCTTCAATGCATTTAGGGGTGTGGTCCTGGTCAAGACAATCTCCTGAACTCCAAACTGAATGTCAGAATGGGAAAGAAAGGTGATTTAAGCAATTTTGAGCGTGGCATGGTTGTTGGTGCCAGACGGGCCGGTCTGAGTATTTCACAATCTACTCAGTTACTGGGATTTTCACGCACAACCATTTCTAGGGTTTACAAAGAATGGTGTGAAAAGGGAAAAACATCCAGTATGCGGCAGTCCTGTGGGCGAAAATGCCTTGTTGATGCTAGACGTCAGAGGAGAATGGGCCGACTGATTCAAGCTGATAGAAGAGCAACTTTGACTGAAATAACCACTCGTTACAACCAAGGTATGCAGCAAAGCATTTGTGAAGCCACAGGCGGATGGGCTACAACAGCAGAAGACCCCACCGGTATCACTCATCTCCACTACAAATAGGAAAAAGAGGCTACAATTTGCACAAGCTCACCAAAATTGGACAGTTGAAGACTCTCAATTTCTGTTGAGATATTCAGATGGTAGAGTCAGAATTTGGCGTAAACAGAATGAGAACATGGATCCATCATGCCTTGTTACCACTGTGCAGGCTGGTGGTGGTGGTGTAATGGTGTGGGGGATGTTTTCTTGGCACACTTTAGGCCCCTTAGTGCCAATTGGGCATCGTTTAAATGCCACGGCCTACCTGAGCATGGTTTCTGACCATGTCCATCCCTTTATGACCACCATGTACCCATTCTCTGATGGCTACTTCCAGCAGGATAATGCACCATGTCACAAGGCTCGAATCATTTCAAATTGGTTTCTTGAACATGACAATGAGTTCACTGTACTAAAATGGCCCCCACAGTCACCAAATCTCAACCCAATAGAGCATCTTTGGGATGTGGTGGAACAGGAGCTTAAATTGCCTGGTTGTGCATCCCCCAAATCTCCATCAACTGCAAGATGCTATCCTATCAATATGGGCCAACATTTCTAAAGAATGCTTCCAGCACCTTGTTGAATCAATGCCACGTAGAATTAAGGCAGTTCTGAAGGCGAAGAAACACGAATTAGGGTGTTCAAAACAGGTGAGTGTAGTATGGTGTTCCTAATAATCCTTTAGGTGAGTGTATATATATATATATATATATATATATATATATATATATATATATATATATATATATATATATATATATATATATAAATATGGAAGCTTGTTTCTGACAAAGAATACAAAATAGGGTAATAGTGAATTTATATCTCACAGCTCCGACTTGATATCTCATAATTCTGACTTTATATCTTGCAATTGCAAGTTTATAGATGTAAACTTTATAGAGATATAAACTACAAATTGTAAGATAAAAAGTCGCAATTATCTTTTAAATTGTTTTATCTTGTGGTGAAACAAGCTTTCATAAAAATATATATTTTTATCTAAATCGTCTTAAGATAAATAAATGTTTATGAATGTAACAAGACAAATATCCTGTTTTATGGCATAGTACATTATCTTAATATATTTTGCACTATTTAAGGAGGTTTTGGAAACAAAACCGAAAGTACTAATGAAAGAGTGACTGAACTGTAGTCGACAAGTTCATGTTCAATTGGTGCATTTTGTACAAGGACTTTACTGAGGGGCTTTTGCTGGATTCTAATCAAACGAAAACATCCAAAAGCATGCAAAAATAAAGGTTTATTAATACATTTCTAGCAGCATTGATGTGACAAACACAGACACTCATTTGAGCAGACTCCTGTAGGCCAGTGAAGACAGATGTGGGCAGCAGTGGTCCGGCATCTGTCAACAGAACAAATAACTTTCAAAGAAGATGATGGGCGTTATATCAATCTGCATCAGAGATTTATGTACAGTCAGAAATACTGCATTCATGGTTGCTAGTAGTTTGTAAGGGTGCGTCCTGTTGGTGGTGGTTTGTGTGTTCTGACAAATCAGTACTGAAAAGCCCTGGTTTCTGCTGAAGCACCAGATGTTTCAGTGTGAGTTTTACCTGCACGCCCAGTCTGGACAGATAGCGGTTGCGCAGGCCAAACGGGGACAGAGGCTTCAGATGCTCAAGATTGTCCACGGCCTGCTGATGGACACGTAAACGCTGGACATCCCTGAGACATCAACAACACACACTGCAGTTTGACTACACTGACAACTGCCGTTTACACACACAAATCAGAAAATTATTTTGATTTATTACAAGAGATCAGTGATGATTGTACATTAGTTCATAAAAAATTATATCAAATAGTATTTCAAATACAGCATTACAAGCTGAACAATGCAATATTACATAGAAATGAAGCTGAAGCCATAATTACACTACGGAATATATAGGCAAATACATGTATGAATCTCATGACGCTGTCAAATACATCATGGTGGGTCATATTTCATATTTTACACCAAATTCTTCTGATAGAAATCATATGGTCAAAAAATGTTTGCCTGTTTGCTACTGTTCATATTGCACTATATTTTAAAGATAAATGTAACGCTTTCAAAATTTAATTACGCATATATTATACAGTCATGGTCAGAATTATTGGCCCCCTTGGTAAATATAATCTGTATAAATAAATCTGCATTGTTCATCCTTTGGATCTTTTATATAAAAAAAAATAAAAACTGCAAAAATCTAACCTTTCACTGAAGTATACAGAATATATATATATATATATATATATATATATATATATATATATATATATATATATATATATATATATATATATATATATATATATATATATATATATATAAAAAACACATTATGAAATAAATGCTTTTCTCCAAAACACTTGATATCTCACTTGACAATTATTGGCACCTCTAGAGTTAGGAGTAAAATATCTCTAAAGTATATTACCATTCATATTTAACAAAAATTTAGCACACCAGGGTGACTAGGAGCATGAAATTGTCCAATCATGACATGAAAACTTCCTGTTTCACCGGAGTATAAATATGATAAACATAAACACAAAGGCCAAATTCCCTTAATCATCATCACAATGAGTAAAACCACAGACTATAATTCTGATGTGCAGCAAAAGCTTTACAAAATAGAAAGTGGCTGTCAGAAAATAGCTAAAACATTGAAAATCCCCATTTCCACCATCAGAGCAATAATTAAGAAGTTCCAATCAACTTAAGATGTTATGAGTCTGACGTGTGCCTATATCGTCCTAATGCACAGCGAGGAGAGTTTGAGTGGACAAAGACTCTCCAAGATCACAGATTGCAGAGATTAGTTGAGTCATGGGGTCAGAAAGCCAAACAAAAACCTACATCACCACATGTTGTTTGGGAGGGTTTGAAGAAAAATCCTCCTGGCTCATCCAGAAACAAACTCCAGCAGATTCAGATGTCAGACACGACTGGAGCTTCAGATGGGACCTGGTTCTGTGCTCAGATGAAACTATGAAAAGAGCTTTTTGGCAGCAAACCCACCAGATGGTGCAAACAGGAATAAAAAGCACCCCATGCCCACAGCTAAATATACTGCTGGATCTTTAATGTTGTGGGCCTAATTTTTTTTGGTGGAGGTCCTGGACGTCTTCTGCAGATACATGGTATCATGGATTCTAGCAAATACCAACAGATAAAAACTCATTTGTCATCAAAATCAACACACAAATGTGTCACTGAGCACAAAATGAAGCTTCTGCCATGACCATCCCAGTTCCCTGACCTGAACCCTATAGAGAAGGAGTGATGAACTGAAGAGAAGAAGCACCAACATGGAGCTGGGAATCTGAAGGATCTGGAGAGATTCTATATGAAGGAATAATCTCTGATCTCCAAACTCATCAGACATTATAGAAGAAGACTCAGAGCTATTGGGTGACAATAATTGTGGTCAACGTGTTTTGGAGAAAAACATTTATTTCATTATGAGATTTTCCCCACATTTGTTTTACTTCAATGAAGGGTTCGATTTTTGTAATAATAAACGATCAAAAGGATTAACAATTAAGATTTATTTTTATATATATATTTTTTATTTTTATATTTACCAAGGGGAGCAATAATTCTGATCATGACTATATACACATTTCAATCATGACAACACTTGAAATAGTTTTAGCATGTTGATGAATATGGCAATGCTAATGTATTTTGTCTTGTCAGAGTCTGGACTTGCTACTTCTAACAGACCCGCTGCGGTGAGCCTGTAAGATCTGCTGCATAAATACACATACATCAATCCCGAACAGATTTAGGCAGGTGGAGCTGGGGAGGTGGAGGGGTTAAGAGGCAGGACTAGCGTACAGCAAACACTCAACCAGACTGTTTAAACGTTGAGCAAGCAATCTCATTGGCTGCAGGATCAACAGAGCCAATAAGCTTGTGCCATGCGTTAAAGGGTTAGTTCACCCAAAAATGAAAATTATGTCATTAATGACTCACCCTCATGTCGTTCCACACCCGTAAGATCTCGTTCATCTTCGGAACACAGTTTAAGATATTTTAGATTTAGTCCGAGAGCTTTCTGTCCCTCCATTGAAAATGTATGTACGGTGTACTGTCCATGTCCAGAAAGGTAATAAAAACATCATCAAAACTACTTTCCATGTGACATCAGTGGGTTAGTTAGAATTTTTTGAAGCACTGAAAATACATTTTGGTCCAGAAATAACAAAAATTATGGCTTTATTCAGCATTGTCTTCTCTTCCGGGTCTCTTGTCAATCCGCATTCACGACTCCGCTGACGTGTTATCTGGTGCGCCTGAGCTTCGTTTACAGCCCGTGTATTCGGGTTCAAATAAATATGGCTGAGCAAACAAATCCAAATTTATTTGATACTTCAAAAAAAAAAAAAAAAAAATTCTAACTAACCCACTGATGTCACATGGACTACTTTGATGATGTTTTTATTACCTTTCTGGTCATGGACAGTACACCGTACATATACATTTTCAATGGAGGGACAGAAAGCTCTCGGACTAAATCTAAAATATCTTAAACTGTGTTCCGAAGATGAATGGAGATCTTACGGGTGCGGAACGACATTAGTCGTTAGGGTTAGTCTTTTATGACATCATTTTCATTTTTGGGTGAACCTTTAATAATGTGATTGCTTGCAGGTTGCAAAGAAACGGTCAGCCTGTGCCCTCTAGAGTTTCATGACTGAATTAAATTACAAAAGAAATATGACAAATCAAGAAAAATGCTTTAAAGTCAATATGAAATGCCATTTGCAATATTTATGAGTAAGGGGTTGTTCACACAGAACAAGTTTTGCGATTGTTTTCCATTGTTTTACAAACACTAGAAACGCACTGAGCGAACAGGCCCAAAGTCTTGAAAAACAGGTGGTAAATAGTCAGTTTTACATTGACCCTAAAATGTAATTTTTTTGGGAATACAAACATTCAAGTAAAACCCATGTTAGTGTGCAAAATAAACCAGAAATATTAAAATGATTAAAACTGAAACAACAATACACTGTCAGAAAAAAAAGGTACATTGCTGTCACTGGCACGGTACCCTAAGGTACAAAACCAAAAAGGTACTAATACACACTCTTAAAGTACTGATATGTACCTTTTAAGGTACTAATATGTACCATTTAGGGGTGAGTAAGGTACAAAAATGTACCTTTTCACTTTTGTACCTTAAAGGTACTGCCCCAGTAACAGTACTGTACCTTTTTTTTCCTGAGAGTGTACAAATAATCCAAGTTAAGACAGGAGCCAGCTACAATGACCAGCATCAGTTGATCAGGATGAAGTGAAATGTGTTCAGTGAAGGACAGGATCAGTCAGCTATATCTCAGCGCTTCACTTCAAACAGGCCACACATTGACGCTGATAAAAGTGCACTCAGTCTTTTCAGATGTCGAAGCTTTTGTTAAGTACTAAAGGGGTTTGACTCCGCTCAAGAACAAGCGAGAGCTGGTCAATGGTCACGTGTGAATGGACCCTGAATATTCCTCTCCTCTCAGACACAAAAAGCTCTTTGAGGTTTATAATATTCAAGATGAGACATCCCTGTCTTCCCTGAGACATCGGCTGGACCTCGTGAATAAATGTGCGTCATATTTCATCCCAAAGCAAGAAAGAAAGAAAGAAAGAAAGAAAAGGGGGAAGAATACATTAAGAATATCTTAGGACCTTGTGACATTATTTTCATGACAATTAAAACACATCTAACCCATTAATACAATAATACAGTGATTAAAATAATCCTACCTTGGCACAATTTCTTCAAAATCTTCAAATCAATTAATTAAATTACAGGTACTAAAGCAAATACTGTCATGAAGTAGAATAAAAAATTTTTTTGCGCATTACAGTAACAAGAATTTGAAATTCAAAACTGATGAATATAATGTCACAAGATCATTTAAAATCCTTCCTAGTGGTTTGGATGCTGTCTGTCCGTCGGTTCAGGACTACTGGAGTCTCTGAATCATCTGGGCTGTCCGGTGCTCATTTAAAGGATTGTGGGTGATCTGAAGTGACGTGTCGGAGGAAAGTGGTCAGTGAGGTGAAGGACGCCGACCGGCTCAGACGCAGTGCAGAAGAGCCTTCACCTGAAATACAGCACAGCACATGAGACACCAGAACACCCGGCACAGACACGACGACACACACGGAGGAGCAAAGAAACATATGCAGAAGGCCATTTCAGAGAACTGAGAAGCTGCAAGTTCTTCACAGACAGACTCGACTCACAGTCCCTCCTGAAAGAGTTTGACATGTGCATGCTGCTAATACAGTACTGAATGAAACATGTCAACAATATTTCTTTTGGTTTACTGGAATTGACTAAGTGATTGTGGGATTACATGTGATGCTGCCAAAATAAAATATTATATAAAAGCAGCAGAATGTTACTGGCAGCATTTTTATAACAGGCCCATGATTAGGGCTACACGGTTAATCGAAACCCCCATTTGGCTTGGTGTGTTTTTTCCCTGATTATTAATTAAACGTATATATTTTATTTATAGAAGGCTTGAACTCAAATACACCATATATTGTTGCAGTTGTGCGTTTATTGTCTTAATGTTTCATCAGTCAAAGTGTTTCTATCATCTTTTTATTCAGCTGTGTTAGGGATTTCCTGGAATGTCATAAGTTAGTTATATTACTTCTGTGAGGCATATGTGGCATTTCTGCTTGAGTGCGCTCTCTGGCTTCCAGTATGAATGAACAGATGTGTGTTTAGCTAGCTACAGACTACGGCTGCACGATTAATCGAAATCGAACCGCAATCACAATTTGGGTTATGTGCAATTATGAAAGCGCAAAGGCTGTGATTTTACTGAAATAAATATATGCAGTATGTCAGTGAAGAGCGTCTCTGTGTTCAGGAGTAAACGCTGCTCTGTCTGAAAGACTGCGAGTTTGAGTCGCTTATAACGTGAGTTTAAGAAAGCAACACGCATCAAACATCTTCACAAACTAGTAATGTGAAGCATTCATAAACCTGTTGTCCAACAAAAGACAACATTTAATAACACATTTAACTCACTTCATATCTTCAGTCGAGTGTTTTGTGAGCTGATGGCTTCTTATCACAGAGGCAGACGATTAATTATTTAATACCTGAGAAGGCTTGAAGAACTCAAATACACCATATCTTGATGCAGTCGTGTGTTAATTGTCTTCAAAGCATTTCTATCTATAGTGCTAGCTTCATATTAGGGATTTCTGAAAACCTTACTTCTCTAAGGCAAATGTGGAGTTTCTGCTCGACGGCGCACTCGGGCTTCAGTATGAATGAAACTTTTGGGTAACAAATAAGAAAAATAATACTTCTCTCTAAATAAATTTATATGACAATCCATACGTTTTTCTCCAGTGTACAGGAGTTCCCCCTCCTCCCCACAGTGGATGCTTAAGAGGCTCATATTTCATATTAAAGACTTTATAGGCTTTAAGAAATTGATATCACAGATAAAAGCACAGATTTTTATTATATATATATATATATATATATATATATATATATATATATATATATATATATATATATATATATATATATATATATATATATATATATATATATATATATATATATATATATTTTTTTTTTTTTTTTTTTTTTTTAATACAATAAATCCTTAGACCTTTCTAATGATTTTTAGTCATAGGCTGCCTGCATATTAACAGGTAACCCAGCAGTTTTTGTTTTATTTGTTGTAAAAAGTGTTCTGTAAAATATAAATATTATTATTATTATTATTATTATTATTATTATTATTATTATTATATTGTTACATTTATTCTTAAATACTCTATTTGTAATTTTTAATAATGCAAATGTTATTGTAATATTAATATTTCTTTATTGTAATATTTGTTACATATTTTTATTTAACAATAATAATCATAATAATTATTAGTCATATTAATATATAAAGACAAAATGCTGCACACACACACACACTTTTCATTTTTCATTTCATTTATAAAAAAAAAAAAAAAAAAAAAAAGAAAGGAAATCGCAATTTTAACCAGAATAATCGCAATTAGACATTTTCCCCAAATCGTGCAGCCCTACTACAGACATGTGGTGCTCATTGCATCCTACTTTGGGTAAAATTAAGACTTCTCTCTAAAGAATTTATATGATAATCTATATGTTTTTCTCCAGTGTACAGTTTTCCACAGTGGATTCATAAAAGTCATGGACTCTGTTTTTGATTATGCATACCTCCTGACAAAAATTATTAAATTACTGTCACAGATTTTTATCATAATATTTTATCATATATCCTTTTCTAGTGAGTTTTAGTCATAGGCTGCCTGCATGTGAACTACAGTTGTGATGTGCAGATATGCAAATGTGAAATATTACAATAAAAACCCTGCAGTTTTTTCGTAAATAAAAATATTATTTTCGAATTATTATATTGTTATATTTATTCTTAAATACTATATTTTAGTGTTATATTATTTTGTGTCATACTGATATTTTGCAATAATAATCATAATTATTATTAGTCATATTAATATACAAGCACAACATTTTGGGACAAATTGTGCAGCCCTATAAACAAGCACAACAAACCTGGGGTTCTTAATCATTTATTTATTTTTTTGTTTAAAAAAAAAAAAAAAAATATCGCAGTTCCATTTTTTTTCCCCCTAATCGTGAAGCCCTACCCATGATGCCTTCAGATGCGGTCTGTTAGGGGATTCACAACAGAGCTAAAACATGAAATAGTTTGCAGGTTTTCCCAAAGGACATGATATACAACAAATGGAGGAACACGTGATTTAAAAGTGCTTTCCAAAGACGCACGGTAGAGAACATACAGCAGTGCCAAACTATATCTGGACACTTAAGTCACATAAAATGAGAACTTCAGGGTTAAACGTGCAGAAATGTCATGAAATTAGTGTCACAATTCAACTTTTCAGGGTGAAATATGAATCACGTGTTCTTGACAGACTGTGTGAGATTGACAACATTGGAGTTTAGTTTTCTCTCCTAGCAGAGGAACGTAGTTCATCACGCTCCAGCAACGCTTAATTTCTGTCAAGTATTTTGCTTGAATAGTACGTTTGTGGATCTTTCTTGAAAACGAATGATATTTTCAGACATGTCCAGATATGTTTTGGAGCCGCTGTCTGAGGTGAAAGCGAGATGCTATATTTACTCACTCAGATTTGAGTCGTCTGGCTCGTGTCGAGGCTGACAGGTTCAGTTCTCCCTCTGAGAACAGAAGTGAAGAAAGTGTGTGAATAACGGCCCGTTACAGGCTGAATTCATCTGAAGTGAACGCTGACCTTACCTGTGTGATAATCATACAGATACAGCAACACCACGGCAAGCAGAGCCACTGAAACACACAGACGATCATTAGCACATCACAGAGTTTGACTTGCAATGTTTGATTCAGAATGGCAGGATTTATGAAATTACAATTGAACCCTCTAGTGCGGTTCGGTCATTTCTGACCGAAAGATTTTACGTTTTTTACTTCATCAGAATGGTACGAAACTTGGTACAGGTTTTGGCACTTACTGTGTGGACACACACACACACGATTTGAAAAGGTTAAGTGCATTGGAAGTGAATGGGAGACCAATTTCATCTAGTGGAAGCGTTTCGTACTGCGAAACTTTTTTGAGATATCAACCTCAAATTTGGAACACAGCTTGTTTAGATTTATGGCTTTTTCTCACAGTTTTAAAGTCAAATATAGATTTCATATAAAAATTTTAAATCATATTTTGTGCATTCTCAAGTTCATTTTTTAAAACTTTTTCATCTTTAAAGGTGCCCTAGAATGAAAAACTGAACAAACCTTGGCACAGTTGAACAACACGAGCTCAGTACATGGAACTCACATACCGTGAGTCTCAAACACCATTGCTTCCTCCTTCATATGTAAATCTCGTGCTTGAAAAACACTACGGAAAAATAGGCGAATCTCAACATAACACTGACTCTGACGCAACAGTCGGGATCATTAATATGTACGCCCCCAACATTGGCATATGTCAGCCCATGACTTGCCAAGTTCGACTGAGGAGAAGGAACTCCAGAGGAAGTCTGGTGATTCTACGAACGGATCAGCAGCGTTCTTACAGCGTCACTGAGCTCGCTCTGGCTACTAATCTCTGTATGTATATTTGAGGCAACAATAAAACGAAATATGTTATAAAACACCACTCACCTCTTTTCGCTTTCATTAAAAAATCTTAAGATAAAAAAATATTAAGCATATTGTGGTTCATGCAATAAGTGTGCATATATGATTATCTTCACTGTAATAAAATTAAATATGACAAAACAACTCTCGTTTCGTTAAGTTTTAATGATCAAAGGAATATATTAAACTTCACTTTACCCTCAGCCAAAATTAATAGCCAGGGAACAAATGATAGATCCATGAGGCCAAAGATTGCCCCGATAGATCTACACAATACAAATTATATCTCATTGTTTAGCCACTACAGAGACATCAGAGCCAGCGGCAGACGTCAGAAGGTCTAGCCGAGGGAAGGCTGCTCTCGCCGGGCTTAATGAGCGCTGATCGACTGGATCTCACAACTCCAAAAACTGCAGATCAAAATTTCAAATAGGCGCTCTCTTAATAAATAAACCACAGATTTGAGATTTAAACAAGTGCATTTTTACAGAAACAGGCTCAAAACATATGAGGTTGGATCAATGCCTAACCTTTCATGCTGCAACTGAAATGAGCTGCATAGTGAAACAGCCAATCAGAGCAGAGCTCTATATTACTATTCATGACTCTTCCAAATAAGGCAAAAACAGCCCATTTCATTTTAGGGACAATTTCTAGGGTTGTAAATGGACCTGTAAAACCATATCTGGACATTTTTTGCCCTGAAATAAGCCACATACACTATGTAGATATCAAAGAACAATTTAAAATATAGTTTCAACTCATTCTAGGGCACCTTTAAAAAGAGACCAGACTCAAGTCTGTGCTCCAAAGCATTAAAGCATGCCGTGTTAACTGCACAAAAAACACAAAAAAAAAAAAAAAAAAGAACACGAAGGATGGATAGCTGTCAGGAGCACGCAAGCGAAAACGCAGATATTCTAGTCCCCCAGCGTGAGTTGAGGCGACTTATTTTAGAACGTTTTATTTCCTTGGCGTCGAGTCATGAGCCACACAGACAGATATGTATCGTGTTTATTAAATTTTTCCCTTTTTATTCAAAATGTTCACGAACTATATCATGAATTGTATGATATATTCCGATTGTCAAATATGCGGAAGTGAATGTGTTTTGTCGTTTAAACGCCTTTACAATGATCATGCTAATATAACGCGCAATGAGTTTGCACCACAATTCAGAGGATCTGCCGGATTTACATCACGTAAATTCATCACTTTTTCCTGAAATACATAAAAGTAAGTGGACTGTGAACTGGGAGATGAATAGAGTGATCTTTATTGTTTCATACTCATTGTGTGTCTGATATGAATAAAACACTTTGTCAAATTAGCCTATAATTGAAAGGATTATTGCTGCTTCCAAAGTGATATGGAATTTGAATTTAAAATCTATAAATGCTTTTTTAAATGTTAAATGTCTGAAATCTTAAATAAACATTATGTGGTTGAAAACACTGAATAGTTGTGATATATGAAAAGCACTGAGCGCGTCCTCTGGCTCAGCACCAGCCAAAGCATGAGCAAGTTTGAATATCAGTGACACACTGAACATCTAATCACACCGGTGTGATCATATCCGTCAATGGGTTAAAAACTCGTTTTGGGGTGGAGAGGGGGCAAACTGACAAACAAACAAAATAATATACATTTTAACTAATAAATTATTTAAAATTTAAATCTTCTGGAAGAAGAGGGCCCCCTTAAAATGCTTAAAACGCTTCATGGCACCCCTGATGATGGACAGTAAGGAGGATCTAAATAATTATTCTATTATTTTGAACAGAGCCAGAAAAACAAAAGATATCATGGCCACAAATTAAGAGTTTGTTTCCACAACCTATTAATTTTAGTTAAAATGTGACCATGATGCAAATCAATTAACAAGAGGAGACAAATTAATAAGTTGTGAGACTTCTTAAATTCATGGCTTGTGTTTCCCCCCAAATGTCATGTGCGGTGCTCCGTACAAAAGACATGACCACAACTGACTTAAAACAAGGAAAGAAATGAATCACACATGGCCATGAATTAATTTTTCATGGGAAGGAATGCTTGATTTTTAATCTGTGACCATGAAATCTAGTGTATTTTCTTGTGCAGGGCTTCTGTGTACGTTCAGGTGATGTCTATTAAAGTTGGTCAGTGCCATGATTTTCACTGCGGTCACTTTCTCAGCGCTCCCAATAATGGACCAATCGCTGTGTCTCATTTCAAAGGTTGCATCCACCAAAGGTCACATTTGTTGGCCATCATTGAAGACGATGATTTTTTATTTAATAAAAACAGGGCTCCAGACAAATGGTCACACTGCGACTTTTTTATGCCAATTTTTTCGCACTGGCGCCATGAAAGAAACAAATTATGGAATTATGGAAGGCTTTTAGTCCACAAATCACTAATATTCACCATGGATTTAATGTAGCAATGTTTACTGTTTAAATATGTAGGACAACTAATACTTTGTGGCTAACACTTTTATATAATACTTTTTTTTTTTTTTTTAAAGACATGAAATTACCACTCTAACCAGTAGATGGTTGACTTATTAGCCATTTCCACTCCTGAATATATGGACAAAAGTAGGAAGTCAAAGCTTTTCTTCAGATTGTGAAGTAAAGTTAAAAAGGAAAGATCTCCTTTAATAATCACTGAAGCTGTCGGTCAGGTCAGTGTGAGACTATAGAAGAACAATGACACATTTAATAAGAGCAGAATAGTTACATTTTTTAAATGAGCCTTACAGAATCAAGTCAATTGTGACTTATGGATAAATATTTTATGCAAGCATTTTATAGAGTTTGAAGGGGCACATATATATTTTCATCATCCAGATTTGTAAGAGGCTCAATAGAGGATTTGTCTTTTAAACAGCTTACAGTCTCACAGGAAAACAACAACATGTGTAGATACTCACAACACAGGCAGCCAATGAAGAAGACCTCGAGGAAGAGATAACCTTTATTGTCCAAGATGCTTCCCGCAGCCATCGACATGACGGCCAGACCGAGGTTCTGAATGGACTGCATGCTGCACAACACAGAGCGTTACTACACAACATCAGCAGCATCAGGAGAGGAATGAGGAACATCAGACGAGTGACTTACAATCCATACGCGGTGCCCAGCTGATGCTCCGGCACCACAAACGCCACCATGGGCCAGAGAGCACAGGCCAGCAGAGAATACGACAACCCTAAGAGACACTGACACACACACACACACACACACACACACACACACACAGACGGGCAAAGGCACACAGTTAATGAAATAGAGGTAAGGGTGGAAGGGTTCACATTACTCACGGTTCAGTTATCATTACAGTTTTAGTTTCGGTACAGTTTGGTATGTGCTATGTTCAAGGAAATTAGGACATTTGACAAATAAAAATAAAGAAAATAAGAACAAATGATCAAACTACAAGCAACAGCACAAATACATATAACAGAGCAAAGATGCATTTAAAATAAAAAGCTTTTCAGGTACAGAAATTGAATAAAGAAATATAAAATAACAGTGCATATTATAATCTTCACTGTATAAATTAAAGGGATAGTTTACCCCAAAAAATTATCCCATGATTTACTCACCCTCAAGTCATCTTAGGTGTTCATGACATTCTTCTTTCAGACGAATACAATCAGGGTTATATTAAAAATGTCCTGGCTCTTCAAGCTTTATAATGGCAGTGATTGGCTGTTTCTGTTTTGATGTCCATAAAAGTGCATCCATCATCATAAAAGTGCATCCATCCATCATTAAAGTGCATCCATCCATCCATCTATCCATCATAAAAGTGCATCCATCCATCATAAAAGTGCATCCATCCATCATTAAAGTGCATCCATCCATCATTAAAGTGTATCCATCCATCAGGTCAGTTTATAACTGTTGTTATATCAGTTTTAAACTGTATCAGTTTATCACTTATGACCGTCAGGTCATAAGTGAATCCTTCCATCCATCATAAAAGTGCATCCATCATCATAAAAGTGCATCCATCATCATAAAAGTGCGTGCATCCATCCATCCATCCATCCATCATAAAAGTGCATCTATCATCATAAAAGTGCATCCATCCATCATAAAAGTGCATCCATCATCATAAAAGTGCATCCATCCATTATAAAAGTGCATCCATCATCATAAAAGTGCATCATCATAAAAGTGCGTGCATCCATCCATCCATCCATCATAAAAGTGCATCCATCATCATAAAAGTGCGTGCATCCATCCATCCATCCATCCATCCATCCATCCATCATAAAAGTGCATCCATCCATCATAAAAGTGCATCCATCATCATAAAAGTGCATCCATCCATCATAAAAGTGCATCCATCCATCATAAAAGTGCATCCATCATCATAAAAGTGCATCCCTCCAGCATATAATTGCTGCACACAGTATTTTGAACGGCAGGAGGTGCTACACTTTTATATGATGGATTTCAAAACAGAAACTCTGCCATATCACTGCCATTATAAAGCTTGAAGAGCCAGGACATTTTTAATATAACTCTGATTGTATTCGTCTGAAAGAAGAATGTCATATACACCTAGGATGACTTGAGGGTGAGAAAAATCATAGGATAATTTTCATTTTTGGGTGAACTAACCCTTTTAAAAACAAATGTAATCATTATTGAAGTTACAAAAGTTATTCAGTCAAGAGCAGTGAGGGATTTCGGTGTCATTTGTTGTTTGATTAACATTAAAAACACAGACAGCTGGAATATTAGGCTTCTGTCCCTTTAAGACATAATGCACATCAGTACACACTGTTACACATGAACACACGTCTTTATCGACTGCTTACATTTTACTAAAAAGCCATAACCTTGATGCCAAGACGGGCATGTTGATATAATTTTGTGTGACTTTGTCCATTCAAGTACAAGACGTGAAAGAGAACTCAATATTTGTGCACTCTCTGTAATGCGCCGTGTGTGTGTGTGTGTGATTCAGGAGTGCACACACAGACAGCAGACACAGAGACACACATCTTATCTCAGTGTGCGTGAGTTCTCTTTCGCTTCTTGCTCTTAAATGTTTTAATTGGCAAGGCTTAAATGAGTTTAGTTTTAACACAACATGTGTGTTCAGGTCTCCATCAACACCCGGTGATGATGGTGTAAATGACTGGGTCATGAACGAGCAGACGCACTCGCACACAGTGACTGTTTTGTCTGCTTTCTGATCGTCGCTGTTGTAATGTATTGGGAAGCCAGAATGAGTATCCATCAACAGAAACATACATTAGCATAACTGTCTGTCTGTTTTACACGTTGTTATTTTCAACAAACCATATTATAGCGTCATCATCAGATTTGAGATGAACCGCGGTGCAAGTGCGTGCAGAACTGCGGGTGAAGAACCGTACGGTTAGATCTTGGCTGCAGCTTACCATGGCGATCCAGGGATTCCAGAAGGTGAAAGCCAGCATCATGTGCGAGAGGAGCGTGGTGACGACGGCCAGCAGAACCCACAGCACGTTTCGGCCTGTCCTATCAACCAGAAAGCCCAGCAGAGGAGACGCAGGAGCCGAGATGATGTACACGACACTGCGATACACAGAGTCACAGATGTACAATTACAGCTACAGTCTCAAACGTGCACTTTTATCACTAAAACCAATAACAATTACTGTCATTTCACTGTTTTGAGCTCATGCAAAGACCCTGTGATATGTGACCTTAGAGCCCAAAAGCAGTCATGCGTCTCATGGGTATATAAAAAAAATTCATAGCAATTCATAGGAATTAAAAAATATATATATTATATATATATATTATATATATATATATATATATATATATATATATATATATATATATATATATATATATATATATATATATATATATATATATATATATATATATATATATAGTAGTAATGTAAAAATGAGTAATAATAAGGACAACTTTCATTTGGACAACTTTAAAAGGAGATTTTCTCAATATTTAGATTTTTTGCACCCTCAGATTCCAGATATTTTTTTTTAAATAGTTGTATCTTGAACAAATATTGTCCTATCCTAACAAATAAATTGATCCTTATATGACTGGTTTTGTCACATATATACATATGTGTGTGTATACATATATATACACATTATAGTGACTTGTTCTTGAAAATGCTTTCTCTGCAGTAACTTTTTTTGACTGTAAATAAATGTAGTTGTGTTATTAGATTGCAATTTGCATTAACATAAAAAGTATCTGAATACATAATGCAAGTTACTTTACTCGTAACATCAAAAGTGTAATCTGATTACATTATGCAAGTTACTTGTAATGCATTACTTTACTCGTAACATCAAAAGTGTAATCTGATTACATTATGCAAGTTACTTGTAATGCATTACTTTACTCGTAACATCAAAAAGTAATCTGATTACGTTATGCAAGTTACTTATAATGCGTTACCCCCAGCACTGCTCATTTTAGATGAGATTGAAAACAACTGATCTTTAGGTTTTCTCAGAGGAGAGCTATGGTAGACATTTGTCCATCTTGAACATAATCGGAATAATCAGCTAATAAGAGTAAATCAACATACTCTGGTACACTGGAGGGAGCATCTGAGTTGGGTTTCCACAGTAACTTGACAGGTTGTAGAGATCTCTGATGGAATCACGTCCTCATGTTCTGATATCAGATACATGAAGTATGAACTTGTATGACGTTCAAATGCGTTTGCAATATTTAGCGTTTATATTTTTTAATTTTATATCATTTTATTGATTGGTTTGTTAAATACACACAATATTGCTGTGTTATTACTGTATTATGTTTAATACAGTTTCTTGAAAATATATCTTGAAATATGTGGGGGAAAATTACATTTCAAATCTTGTTTTTTATGCCCTAAATCCTGATCCCTCTTATTTTGTGAAAAGTATTAACATTTTACAGTTTCTGCAAGGGGCGTGTAAACTGTTGAGCACAACTGTACAGGTTTATAGTTTTTATAATATTTGTATATGTTTTATTTACAGACATTTGACATTTCTGAATGTAATAATTAAATGCAGCTTATGTGTTTGTTTTTTTGTTTGTTTTGTTCTTTTTGTTTTAACAATGAACTTTTGACCCAGTCAGACTTATTTTCTAGAAATACAATACTTTAACGTGCAGATTAAATGGATGTTTCCTTTTAATGGAAATTCTGTCATCATTTTCTCACCCTGAGTTTTGTCACTCCAAACCTGTTGTTCATCTTTACAAATAAAGACATTTTTAATGAAACCTGTGAGATTTCCGTCCCTCCATTGATAATCCATATGAATGGATGGGATTAACCCAAGTCTTCTGAAGGAAGGTTTGATTTATATAAACTCTGATCAGCGCACACACGGAGTACATCAAATATGGTAAACCGAAGCTCAAGCTTTTCATGTTTTAGAAATCAGAGAGTTTTGGGTAAATAGACTTTCAATGGAGAAGGATTTCATTAAAAATATTGTCATTTGTGAAGATGAACAAAAAGTCTTCTAGGGTTGATTGACAGATTTTTCACTTTTAGGTGGACTGCCCCTCTAAGCCGAGAGTGTCTGCAGTTGTTTATCTTGTGTTGGCTGTTTGTAATGTGTTGTGTAAAGAGTTTTGTCAGTGTGTGACGTCTCTGTGATGTTTGCAGCGGCGTCCACATGTCTGTTCTCGCTCATATGTGCTCTGGTTCTGGGTTTCCTGGACAGACGGGCAGAGAAGATACTTAAGAAGGAGCAAGGCAAAACCGGTGAGATGATGCGCAATCGAAGAGCCAATCGTTGATTAGTAAAGTCATCGCATCACTGCAGCTGCCGTTAGAAGCTCCTGTTGCTATAGAAACAGGGGACACGCACGCTTACGATCGTGCATTAGCTTTGTCCAGACTGAAAAATGAAATTATCATCATGATTCAAGCGTTTAGAAACAAAACATGTGACACAGTTGTTCAAATTTGAAAATGTAATCGTAAGCTTGGCGAACAGTTTTGGAGAATTTGATGTTGCATTGCATGCCGCGAGAAGTGTTTCTAAGATGGCCGCAGAGTGAAAAGACTCATCTTAAAGGGACTTTGGCTCGTGTGAACAGGACCTTTTAAGAAATATTGGTAAATCACTTGTGGAAATATGCTGGGATGAAAAATTGTAGATAGAGTCAGCTTTGGGCCAATTGTGTCGGAGACGATGCGACCGCTCTGCGCTGTTTACAGTAACACTACAGTAAAAAAAATCTGTCAGATTGTACAGATAGTGAAACTAAAGCGCTTTTCCAGATCTGAAAGATGAAGAAAACGGCGCAGCATTTAAAGCTTGTGTCCAATGATTGACATCACTGAGTTTACTGGTGTTTTGGTGTCAGTGTGTAAATGGCATCTTACCGGGAATGATGGAAGATTATAAAGACAAACAATACTTTTGGGATAATGTGCACATTTCAAATCATCCACAATAAGACCAGAAACATGAGCTGAATGTAGAATGTAGTACAGTGTTAATAGAGTCACTTCTGATCTCATGTTGAGTCGTGCATTTAAAAATTGTGTATTTGTGTGTGTGTGTGTGTGTGTGTGTGTGTGTGTGTGTGTGTGTGAGAGTGTGTGAATGTCTGTGTGTGTCTGCGTGTATGTATGTCTGTGTGTGTGTTTGCATGTGTACATTTGTGTGAGTAGTGTGTGTGTGTGTGTGTGAGTGTGTGTGAGTGTGAGTGTGAGTGTGAGTGTGAGTGTGAGTGTGAGTGTGTGTGTGTGTGTGTGTGTGTGTGTGTGAGAGACAAGCAGCAACCTCCCTTAGTTTCTGTTGAAGGCAATACGGAAGTGACTTAAACTGCAATTCATCGACTGGCCACTAGGGACAGGCTCCAGAAGGGAGCAGAATCTCATTGAGCCCCATGTTAAAACGCCCAACTTTACAGCAGAAAAAAACATGTTTATAGCCTGGTACAAATTGTGGTTTTGGTCTATATGGCTAATTTTGCCCTTCATGACAACAGTGAGGGGGGTCAATTATTTTATAACTCATTCGTTTACATTATATAAAGCCTTAACGTCTTGCATAATTAAGGGCATGTCCACTTTGAGTGACAGGTGGATAGTCTGCTGTCTGTTAGTCATCACGTCACGTCAGCTCCGCCCACATCCCACCTCTTTGCCCATTGTCAGTTATCCGGGAGTGACATGCGATGACGCTCTGACAAGATGTCAACGGCCAGCTCGACTCTACTTTACACTTCAAAACTGCTCTTCAGAATCCTATGGGTAACGTCATGGACACTACGTCCATATTTTTTTACAGTCTATGGTGAGAGACAGTGTGTGTGTGTGTGTGTGTGTGTGTGTGTGTGTGTGTGAGTGTGAGAGAGATAGTGTGAGTGTGTGGGTTGAGAGAAATAGTGTGTGTGTGTGTGTGTGTGTGTGTGTGTGTGTGTGTGTGTGTGTGTGTGTGTGTGTGTGTGTGTGTGTGTGTGTGTGTGTGTGTGTGTGTGTGTGTACCTGTTGATGGCTCTGGCCTGGACAGTAGTGAAGTCGAACTTCTCGATGAAGAAAACTCTGTTTGTGAAGACATGAACATTATTTAAACCCATTCATCGTAACCTCATCGTAATGATGTGCATGTACAGAAGATTCTCTGTTTATGTCAAGTATTAAAACTAATTTTAAATTCTGTGCACTTGATTTTTGATATGAAAATTTAACAAGACAGAAACTCACTGGCCCAGTCCAATAAACGGGAAGATGGCCACGTATTACGCCACACAGATGATGAAGATGAGCCAGAGAGAGAAGGGAAAATCCTTGACGTCAGTCAGCTTGATGACTTCCCCTACATGAGCCACATAAACACACTACTCTAAAACACACTGTGCTGAAGTGTTGGATACACTGAGATCACACTGCGCATCATCTCACCGGTTTTGCCTTGCTCCTTCTTAAGTATCTTCTCTGCCCGTCTGTCCAGGAAACCCAGAACCAGAGCACATATGAGCGAGAACAGACATGTGGACGCCGCTGCAAACATCACAGAGACGTCACACACTGACAAAACTCTTTACACAACACATTACAAACAGCCAACACAAGATAAACAACTGCAGACACTCTCGGCTTAGAGGGGCAGTCCACCTAAAAGTGAAAAATCTGTCAATCAACCCTAGAAGACTTTTTGTTCATCTTCACAAATGACAATATTTTTAATGAAATCCTTCTCCATTGAAAGTCTATTTACCCAAAACTCTCTGATTTCTAAAACATGAAAAGCTTGAGCTTCGGTTTACCATATTTGATGTACTCCGTGTGTGCGCTGATCAGAGTTTATAGAAATCAAACCTTCCTTCAGAAGACTTGGGTTAATCCCATCCATTCATATGGATTATCAATGGAGGGACGGAAATCTCACAGGTTTCATTAAAAATGTCTTTATTTGTAAAGATGAACAACAGGTTTGGAGTGACAAAACTCAGGGTGAGAAAATGATGACAGAATTTCCATTAAAAGGAAACATCCATTTAATCTGCACGTTAAAGTATTGTATTTCTAGAAAATAAGTCTGACTGGGTCAAAAGTTCATTGTTAAAACAAAAAGAACAAAACAAACAAAAAAAAAAAACACATAAGCTGCATTTAATTATTACATTCAGAAATGTCAAATGTCTGTAAATAAAACATATACAAATATTATAAAAACTATAAACCTGTACAGTTGTGCTCAACAGTTTACACGCCCCTTGCAGAAACTGTAAAATGTTAATACTTTTCACAAAATAAGAGGATCAGGATTTAGGGGCATAAAAACAAGATTTGAAATGTAATTTCCCCACATATTTCAAAGATATATTTTCAAGAAACTGTATTAAACATAATACAGTAATAACACAGCAATATTGTGTGTATTTAACAAACCAATCAATAAAATGATATAAAATTAAAAATATAAACGCTAAATATTGCAAACGCATTTGAACGTCATACAAGTTCATACTTCATGTATCTGATATCAGAACATGAGGACGTGATTCCATCAGAGATCTCTACAACCTGTCAAGTTACTGTGGAAACCCAACTCAGATGCTCCCTCCAGTGTACCAGAGTATGTTGATTTACTCTTATTAGCTGATTATTCCGATTATGTTCAAGATGGACAAATGTCTACCATAGCTCTCCTCTGAGAAAACCTAAAGATCAGTTGTTTTCAATCTCATCTAAAATGAGCAGTGTTGGGAGTAACGCATTATAAGTAACTTGCATAACGTAATCAGATTACTTTTTGATGTTACGGTAAAGTAATGCATTACAAGTAACTTGCATAATGTAATCAGATTACACTTTTGATGTTACGAGTAAAGTAACTTGCATTATGTATTCAGATACTTTTTGATGTTAATGCAAATTGCAATCTAATAACACAACTACATTTACTTACAGTCAAAAAAAGTTACTGCAGAGAAAGCATTTTCAAGAACAAGTCACTATAATAATGATTTGTAGCTGAAATATAGCTATTGATGCATAATGTCCATTATAGTAGACAGATGATTAATCAGAATTTTTTTCCCAATCTAAAAATCAATACTTAGAAAACTTAACTGCGATATGACTCATTAGGTATTGCTTGATGCTACAATTTTTTTTTTGACCTGCATGAGTGTCCTATGATAGAAGGAATGGATGGATATTACAGAGAATCTTGGCATTTCTGACTGGCCATCTGCAATCTTGGTTTGGAGGTGGGGAGAAAAAAAAAATAAAAAAAATAATCGCCAGACAACGGCTTGCCACTTGGTGGCAGTGTATAGGATGATGCACTAGGGTCCACTGTAGAGATTGATGTGCAACTATCCCATCCAAACCCAGGAAATGCTTTTTGAATAGCTGTCCACTGTAGTGACCTCTATGAGCGAAAGGGTTAAAATTGCATGTTATTTTTATGAACAACAACCCGGTTCAAATAACAGATGTTTACAAACTTATGAACAAGGTTAATTTTATAAATTCCACTATTATGTTGTCTTGTGGACTATATGTTAACATTGCAGATACTATAAGGGATGTGTAAACTTTTGAGCACAACTGCATTTTAGTTCCTCTCATTCCACAAGAAATCCTTTAAATGTAATGGTTTTCTGAACAGAACAAGAAAAAAAAAAATGTAACAAAAACTATAAACTATAACTATAAATTATAGTGACATTCATTACAAACAGCAAGTGAAACTGTGGGAAATGCACTATGCAAATAAACTCTCTCATACAACACCAAGGCAAAAGCTTTCAGGGTTTCTGCAGGTTTTATGGGGAAAATGTAAGACCTTTTAAGACCAATTAAAGAAAAGTTAAGGAATAAATTGAAGGGAACATAACACGCTAATATGATCTCTAAATGTAAATGTCTAAGCACACAATGAGTTGTATTAGTGACACTTCAAAGTTTGAGAATACAAAGTCCAACAGATCTCCATAACATTTTTATCACTTACAAAAATAAAATAGCTTTAAGTTTGAGATGGGAAATCTTGTGAAAGTGACTATGCCTAAACCAAGAACAAATTTAAGAATAAATGCAAGTAATTTTCATACCCAATAACAGATATTTGTTAATGTTTTAAGCACAAACTCTATTAATTTTGTTCAATTTCTCAGAAAAAAAAAAACTTAATTTTTCATGTTATCAAATGCATCTTGATTTAAGGATGTTTTGAATTTGTACTGGAAAACCATTTCATTTTCAATTATTCATTTTATGCAGTGCATGCAATTTAATTTTGCCCTATGAAATCTGTTCTATTTATTTCTTTGTTTTATAGTTTATAGTTAGAATTTTTCTGGACTGTGCTTTAATGGTTAAATTCAATTTGACACTTTAGTTCATCTTCAGAACACGGAAAGATTTCTGTCCCTCCATTGACAGTCTAAGCAACTTCCAATGACGCTTCAGAAAGTTCATAAAGAGATCGTGAAACTAATCCATATGAATCAAGAACGTCTTTGGAACGACATTAGGGAGAGTCAATGATGACAGGATTTTCATTTTTGGGTGAACTGTCCCTTTAAGTGTTCTGACCTATGTTTGATTTATTCATCCAAATTTGACAAATTCTGTGACATTGTGCATTATACAGTAAATTAAATTTTTATGAAATGGATTCTGCAATTCCGTAGCCTGTATGCCAGGTGAACTTGGCTCCGCCCACAACATTTGAGGTCGGGAAGTTCAGACTGGACTTGATACGTTGTGGAGCAACTATGCTCGAACCAGAGCTGTTCGGACCAATCAAATTATCAGAGCGGGCTTTATACGATGATGGACAGATGATCAACAGTAACGTCATCATCCACGTCACCAAAGAGTGCTTGGGTTGAACTAAATGGAGAACTTGTTCGTATATGCATTCACCTACTATTTCTCTCAAAAATGATGATTGTGTTAGTAAATATCCTTAAATTCTTTTTACAACACTGGCAAAGATCGTTTACACTCATCTTCTTCTTCTTCCAGCGTGTGTGCAGTTGAGTTCTGTTATAGAGCTGCAACAACTAATCGATAAAATCAATAATAAAAATCATCAATAACGATTCTCAATTGATTAGTCGGGTCTGCTCTCTGTACGTAAAGCTTTCACCAGTCGTGCCAAATGATAGCACTGAATAACGCATTTTTATGGACAAAATGTGCATCTAGAAATAGTGGAGTGAGCTGATGCAGAAAAGGTACATGATCCAAGCATCCAAAACATGAGAACTGTTTATTTTAAGCTTCAAGCTCATGCATTAGCATTTAACACACCCTGTCATGTGCTTTGACAAATCTGTGTGCAAACGTTCATTCTACAGGTTATATCCACTGATCTATATAGAGAACAGTAGTTATATCCTCATCTGTAAATGCTACTAATTCACACAGGTATTTCCATTCTGCATTAAAGTCAGTCTGCATTAAACTTCACTGAACGAGCGGTGGGCGCACACATGCAGACAGAACGCACAATTAATATCCAGGGGGGCACAATATTAAGGGACACAATTAATATCCAGCGCAAAAAAAAAACATTCACTTAGCTGAAATACCTGCTGTTGGACGCTAAATTTAGGTTTAAAAGTCAACATGTAATTCAAGTATTTTATGAGAATAGTAACTGTAAACTGATAACAGCGTGTGATTGAATATAAATGTAAGATGTTTCTACAGGATAAAGACATGACAGTAACAGGTTGTGTGTGTGTGTGTTTCTCTGCAGATTCCTCTTATCTGGTAACACTGAATTTGTGTTTTTGTTGTACACTCATCTAAAGGATTATTAGGAACACCATACTAATACTGTGTTTGACCCCCTTTCACCTTCATAACTGCCTTAATTCTACGTGGCATTGATTCAACAAGGTGCTGACAGCAATCTTTAGAAATGTTGGCCCATATTGATAGGATAGCATCTTGCAGTTGATGGAGATTTGTGGGATGCACATCCAGGGCACGAAGCTCCCGTTCCACCACATCCCAAAGATGCTCTATTGGGTTGAGATCTGGTGACTGGGGGCCATTTTAGTACAGTGAACTCATTGTCATGTTCAAGAAACCAATCTGAAATGATTCGAGCTTTGTGACATGGTGCACTATCCTGCTGGAAGTAGCCATCAGAGAATGGGTACATGGTGGTCATAAAGGGATGGGTATGGTCAGAAACAATGCTCAGGTAGGCCGTGGCATTTAAACGATGCCCAATTGGCACTAAGGGGCCTAAAGTGTGCCAAGAAAACATCCCCCACACCATTACACCACCACCACCAGTCTGCACAGTGGTAACAAGGCATGATGGATCCATGTTCTCATTCTGTTTACGCCAAATTCTGACTCTACCATCTGAATGTCTCAACAGAAATCGAGACTCATCAGACCAGGTAACATTTTTCCAGGCTTCAACTGTCCAATTTTGGTGAGCTTGTGCAAATTGTAGCCTCTTTTTCCTATTTGTAGTGGAGATGAGTGGTACCCGGTGGGGTCTTCTGCTGTTGTAGCCCATCCACCTCAAGGTTGTGCGTGTTGTGGCTTCACCAATGCTTTGCTGCATACCTCGGTTGTAACAAGTGGTTATTTCAGTCAAAGTTGCTCTTCTATCAGCTTGAGTCAGTCGGCCCTTTCTCCTCTGACCTCTAGCATCAACAAGGCATTTTCGCCCACAGGACTGCCGCATACTGGATGTTTTTCCCTTTTCACACCATTCTTTGTAAACCCTAGAAATGGTTGTGTGTGAAAATCCCAGTAACTGAGCAGATTGTGAAATACTCAGACCGGCCCATCTGGCACCAACAACCATGCCACGCTCAAAATTGCTTAAATCACCTTTCTTTCCCATTCTGACATTCAGTTTGGAGTTCAGGAGATTGTCTTGACCAGGACCACACCCCTAAATGCATTGAAGCAACTGCCATGTGATTGGTTGATTGAACAAGTGTTCCTAATAATCCTTTAGGTGAGTGTGTGTGTGTGTGTGTGTGTGTGTGTGTGTGTGTGTGTGTGTGTGTGTGTGTGTGTGTTTTCATAGCACTCAGCTGACACGTGTTTTGTCAATAAATTAAAAAATTGCCTTTTTATCAGGTTAATCGAAAAAATAATCAGTCAACTAACCGACTATCAAAATAATAATTAGTTGCAGCCCTATTCTGTTGACAACTATGCGTTGCTCAACATATGTCACTTTGCTCTGATTGGTTGTAGGTCTATCCAACTGAGCGCAGAGGCATTTTCTTTCCTGGTTCGGTTGAATCACGCCCCATAATCACAGCCCAATGGAGCAGTATCAGACTCATATTCCGACTAGAAGTCAGGCTAGCAATTCCGTCTATGTTTTCTGCATTGCAGAAATCATAGGGCCCTAATTTAATTCCATGCTATTGAACTTAAGACTTTCTGATCCAATTTAAGACATTAAGGCCTCAAACTGTGGAAGGTCAAATTAAGACTTTTTTTTAAGACACAAGGAAACCCTGTGTTTTGTATGCTTGGTGTTATTTAAGTTGCTTTTGGAATGTAAGTCGCAGCATGTTTCAGAAGCTTAAAAAGCACCGGCCTTCATCAGGGTTAAAACACGCTGGAACATGAGCCTTACACCAGAGAGGAAGAGAAACACTCTGAGATTCAGTGAGACAGACAGAAGGAGAAGTGAAACATGAGGCGTCAG